>JZKD02S2112925.1:28562-38581 GCA_000966675.3 Picea glauca | reverse complement strand
AAATTAAGTTCTCAATAAAATGCTAAGTCAACACCTTCCTTACACAGTTAAAAGTACAAAAATGAAAGCGTAAAGTAAATAACAATCTACCATGAAGAATAAGAGCATGTGTACCGTAGCCCAAGTCGTCTTCTCTGAGTAATTGTCTTGTGCACTCTATGTAGCTCTTGCTTTTCGACCGATGAGACTTCACTGGTACCTCCCAACCAACGCTAGGGGTACGCTTCTCCCCCCTTAGCCCCCCGAGCCGCAAAGGGGCCATGCAAACTGAACCAGAGATCAAGTAGCTCCCAGATCGCCTCGCAAGGCTGAGCTACTACTCATCACCGAGATGGGTATCCTAACTCCCACAAGTTAAGTCATTCAAGTCGAAAATTTTGTAGCGTAACGTTACGCATAATAGAAGAGATCCATCATCCTCCTCCTCCCTCCTTTATATAGAGCTTCTAAGTCATTTACTTTCCCAAAATCCCATTTAATTTATTTTTCAATAATTTAATTCATAAAAATCCTCTCTATACATGTGTCACCCATCCCCTTCATTGCACCATAAATTAATTTCATTAATTAATTAATTACTCCTATTTCCCTCACCCACCTAAAAGCATTCCTAGAATTGCTCCTAGATGTCCCCATATTCCCTTACACATTTTAATGACTTACTCCCTTACTAATTTACTAGTTGAGTTTAATTTAGAAAGTTCTTAAATGCTAGATACCTTACTAAGTTAGTCTTTTTGCTTTTTCCTTGTGTTTCCCCTTTATTTTTACGTTTCCCTCTTTTTCCTAGTTTCCTAATTCTTTTAAATTTTCCTCTTTCCCTTTTCATTTAAAACTCAAATTGGCATGTGTAGAAAATTACCTTTTTCCCCTTTTCCTTTTTAATTGATAATTTTTTAATTAGCATATGTAACAAAACAATTATTTCCCCTTTTCCCCTTTTTTAAATTTTATCCCCCAAAAGATTTTTATAATTTAATTGAATTGCTTACCCCCTTCTCGTCGCATGATTAATGATGATTATCATTATTATTATTATTATTATTATTATTATTTTTTCTATAAAAATATATATTTTTATTTTTATCACAAGCATCACTTAGAACTAGACTTTATTTTCCTAGGTTGGGCAACATTTTATTAGGGAAATTGTTTTAAATCTTTCTCATCACATTATTCGTTCTAAGGCCATAGTTTTATTCATTTATTATTTAACAACGTGACTTTCCCTTCTGGATGCACTAGGTGCTCCAAGGGTGCCAATCGCCTCATTATGTTTCCTTTGCACGACGTTCCCTTCAGGACGCATTATGTGCTCCAAAGGTGCCACTCACCTCTTTATGTTTTTCTTGTGTGGAATACCCTTCAGGACGCACTCTGTGCTCCAAGGGTGCCACTCACTTGTTGAATGACTTGGTAGAAATCAAAACCCTTGGAGTCAATACTCTGCGAGGTGATATTGTGGTAGACTAAGGGCCTCTAAGGAATAAGGCCCCTACCATATTGCGCACCCCTTAGAATCATTGTGAGCGACTGTTGCAGTCTTCCCTCACGACATCGTGGGTCTTATCGAACTAGGTAGTTGTTAACCTACAATTCGAGCCACAGTGGGAGTGCTAGTAGGTTGTGGCAGGGCTATTTTCCACACCTCTCCCTCAACGTCTTTGGTTATCGTGTGTGACCCCTCTACTCCACATTTGAGTCTAGTCGACAAGCTATCGACAACCTGCATCATCAACAAATAATGTGAGAAAAAAATCCATAATCATAACATCTAATGAGATGCACATATGTCATATATATACAACAATCAAACCCCAATAGTCCACTCCCTGACTCGATCCAGAGTCCAAGGGTTTCATCTATGCCTCAGCATCCTCGAGGTCTAAATATTTCACACTCAGGAGAACCAAGTCAACAGCACATGTCTAAGTCAATACAAAAAAATAACATATAATCACATCCATAGTGCCTCATAATAATAATCAACGGTCAATGGTATAATAAACCAGATCACTTGCAATAAAGTGTCCTCAAAGAATAAGTTCACTCAATGTGCGCAAGAGAGGGATGTTACATACACCCCCTCTTGGTCTAAACTTCGTCCCAAAGTTTCATAGTATATAGATACCAAAATAATGTGTATCACGGTATCATAAGTCTATCTATCCAACAAAAATGGAAATTATGGGCGCATAACATATGCGTCCTCCGAGGTCGCCGAGTGTGGACTATAGTTGTCCCATTGGACCTTGACCTCATCTATTGTTTGACACTGTAGTTGTCAAATGTAATGACCTAGGATGTGGATTGAATCAGACATGAGCGCACCCTCATCCGATACCCACAAGGTGCTCAAGCCAAAAATGTGTAGGATCACTAATCATAATGTCTCAAACAGAGACATGAAAGACATCGTGCATACGCCTCAAGAATCAGGCAAGGCTAGATATTAGGCCATGAGCCTCTCTTTTCCACAATCTCATAGGATCCTAAGAAGCTAGGAGATAGTTTATCCCCTTTCCAAACTTGCTTGAACTCTTACGAGGTTTTAGCCGCAAAAATACTTGATCTCCACATCGTAACTACAATCAACAGGACACGCATTGACATAACTCTTCTTTCGATCCTACACTTCCTTCATCCTTTGTCTTATAGTTTGCATTTAATATTCCATTTCTTGGATCACTTTTGGTCCCACCAAGACCCTATCCTCACGCTGATCCCAACTCAAAGGCATCTGACATGGTCGCCCATAAAGAAACTCAAAGGGCTCCATCTTAATGGTTCTTTGGTAACTGTTGTTATAAGTGAATTCTACTAGTGGAAATAATTATTCCCAACACTTATGTTGGTCTATCACACACATGCGCAATGTGTCTTCCAAGGTCTGGTTCATTTGTTCGGTCCTCCTGTTAGTCTCCGGGTGATACACAGTTCTAAAGTTAAGTTGGGTTCCCAAGGCCTCTTGGAAACTAGTCAAAAATCGTCTAGTAACATTGATCCTTCATCGAATATAATCCTCTTAGGTACGCCATGCAGCATCACTATCTCATTGATGGAAAATCTAGCTATGTCAGGTGCCTGATACATTGTACACACCAGAATAAAATGAGCACTCTTTGTCAAAGTGTCGACTACCACAAAAATCGAGTCATGTCTCCTTTCCGTTAGTGGAAATCCAACAATGAAATCCATCGAAATAACCTCCCATTTTGATTCTGGAATAACGTGTGGATGTAGTAATCTTGTTGGATGTTTATGTTCAGCCTTTGCCTACTGACATTCTAGACATCTAGCCCCATAGTTGACTATTTCTTCCTTCATTCATTTCCATAAGGATAGGGGTTTAAGGTTCACCCTCATCTTTGTGACTCCCAGGTGAGCCATGTACACTGCTCTGTGAGCCTCATTTAGGATCAAATCCTCAACTCATCGTTCGGTGGTACGTAAATTCAATTTTTAAATCTCAATAGTCCATTGTCGTTCAACGTAAATTATTCAAATCTTGGTACCATCATTTTGTTTTGTCCAATAAAATCCTTGACCTCTTTGTACTAGTCATCGTCGCACTGTAAAGCTAGAATAATTCCATGTAGATTCATCTGAAGAGGAAATGCCAAAAATGTGTGGTCTCTGACTCAATGCATATGCCACTCGGTTCACTATTCCTTTTATGTAGGAAATCTAGAAATTGTGCTCGATAAGTGATTCCGACCAATGCCATTGTCACGCGTTCAGGTCGCTTTGCATAAAGATGTGCTATAGTCCACAGCGGTCTGTCTTTAGTTCAAATTTTCATCCAATGAGGTAGTGTCCCCAACCTTCAAGGCATATACAATGGCTAACAACTTGAAATCATGCATCGCATAGTTCTCCTCATGCCTTCTTAGTTTCCTCGATATGTAAGCAATCACTCGATCATCTTGCATCAAGACTCATAAGCCTTCCTTGGATGCATTAGTGCATTCCAAGAAGTCCATGTTCATGTCAGGGACCTTTAGTATTGGTGTCGTTGTCAACACTTCCTTGAGCCTCCGAAATGATTCCGTGCATTTCTCGGTCCCAACAGCTTCTTGTTCCTCTTCTACAACTCTATAATCATATTTTCTATCTTTGAAAATCCCTCAATGAACAGTCAATAGTATCCTTCTAAACCCATGAAGCTATGCACTTCCGGGACATTCGTCAACGCAAGTGATTCCATAGTAGCCTCGACCTTTGCTAGATCCACGATGATAAATTCATCAAAGATGACATTCCCTAAGTAGTGAATCTTCGATTCGTAGAACGAGCATTTGGACAAATTCCCATATAATTTGTGCTCTTGCCGACACTGTAGTACCAAGTGCAAGTTCTTGTCATGCTCCTCCGTCATCTGAGAGTAAATTAAAATATCGTCAATGGATACTTGGATGAACTTGTACAAGTACTCAAGGAACACCCCATTCATCAAACTCAAAAATACCCTTGGGGCGTTTGTTAGTCCAAATGGTAAAATATTAAACTCATAATGTCCAAACCTCATTTTAAAGAAGTCTTAGGGATTCCATCCACCTTGATCCGTAAATGGCGATACCCTGATCGAAAATCTATATTTGAAAACACCATCGCACCATTCATCTAATCGAACAAATCATCAATCCTCGGAAACAGATACTGATTCTTGATTGTTTCCTTGTTCAATTGACGGTAGTCAGTGAATATTCTCCAGAACCCATCCTTCTGTCACATGAAAATAACAGGCACACCCCATGGTGACACACTCAGATGTATAATTCCTAGGTCCAGAAACTCCTCCAGTTTCATTCTCAACTACTGTAACTCCGGTGTCGACATACGATAAGGCGTTCTTACTATTGGTTCAGTCCCCAATTTCATATCTATGGTAAAATCCAATTCCTCTCTATATGCATCCTAGGTAACTCCTCTGGGAAGACGTCTACAAGCTCTCTCCCCACAGGAAGGTGTTCTAGACCTTCTGCTACTCCCTTCTTGTTCAAAAAAGGGTCACATAAGGTTTACATCCCTTGCGCATGCTCTTCCATAATTTCAAGGAAGAGATAAACCTCAGGTAAACTCCCTGGTTCCGACCTACACTCACGCATCTCTGTCCCTCATCATTGACCAAGCTCAATCATTTCATATTACAATTAAGTATCGCCTCATGTGATTCCAACCAGTCCATACCGATAATGATGTCATAAGATCATAAGATCGTGACATACAGGTTGGCCCTGGTGAAAAAATCTCCTTAGTTAAGGGTACAACCCGTAACCCTTCCTCCAACCTTCTGTTTTTCTCTCAAAGCCATCTCTACAAAGCTAAACTCATCCTATTCAACTGCCCTTACCTTAATCTGTTTTAGCGCTGCACCAGAGATGACACTCTTAGTAGTACCATGATCTATCAAATACTATGGGTCCGGTCATCGACGATACCTAACGTCCCGAGCGTAGTCGACTGGTGCTCTACCTAGCGGTTATTCACCACTGCAAGAATCCGATGGGCATTTCCGAAAACTCCCATGGTAGTGGGTCCGACTAATCCAGATACTCTTACCCTTTCCTTTGGGCAGTAATNAAAATATCGTCAATGGATACTTGGATGAACTTGTACAAGTACTCAAGGAACACCCCATTCATCAAACTCAAAAATACCCTTGGGGCGTTTGTTAGTCCAAATGGTAAAATATTAAACTCATAATGTCCAAACCTCATTTTAAAGAAGTCTTAGGGATTCCATCCACCTTGATCCGTAAATGGCGATACCCTGATCGAAAATCTATATTTGAAAACACCATCGCACCATTCATCTAATCGAACAAATCATCAATCCTCGGAAACAGATACTGATTCTTGATTGTTTCCTTGTTCAATTGACGGTAGTCAGTGAATATTCTCCAGAACCCATCCTTCTGTCACATGAAAATAACAGGCACACCCCATGGTGACACACTCAGACGTATAATTCCTAGGTCCAGAAACTCCTCCAGTTTCATTCTCAACTACTGTAACTCCAGTGTCGACATACGATAAGGCGTTCTTACCATTGGTTCAGTCCCCAATTTCATATCTATGGTAAAATCCAATTCCTCTCTATATGCATCCTAGGTAACTCCTCTGGGAAGACGTCTGCAAGCTCTCTCCCCACAGGAAGGTGTTCTAGACCTTCTGCTACTCCCTTCTTGTTAAAAAAAGGGTCACATAAGGTTTACATCCCTTGCGCATTCTCTTCCATAATTTCAAGGAAGAGATAAACCTCAAGTAAACTCCCTAGTTCCGACCTACACTCACGCATCTCTGTCCCTCATCATTGACCAAGATCAATCGTTTCATCTTACAATTAAGTATCGCCTCATGTGATTCCAACTATTCCATACCGATCACGATGTCATAAGATCATAAGATCGTGACATACAGGTTGGCCCTAGTGAAAAAATATCCTTAGTTAAGGGTACAACCCGTAACCCTTCCTCCAACCTTCTGTTTGTCTCTCAAAGCCATCTCTACAAAGCTAAACTCATCCTATTCAACTGCCCTTACCTTAATCCGTTTTAGCGCTGCACCAGAGATGACACTCTTAGTAGTACCATGATCTATCAAATACTATGGGTCTGGTCATCGACAATACCTAACGTCCCAAGCGTAGTCGACTGGTGCTCTACCTGGCGGTTATTCACCACTGCAAGAATTCGATGGGCATTTCTGAAAACTCCCATGGTAGTGGATCCGAATAATCCAGATACTCTTACCCTTTCCTTTGGGCAGTATTGCGAGTAATGTGGCTCCCCACAATCCAACACACTTTCTTCGGTCCAGTAATCCTAGTACCCGAAGTAGAAGCTAAATTCTAACATTAAGGCCAAACTCGAACTTGTTGACCTCACGCTTTTGGGTAATTGGTGTGGAGCATACTGAAGAAGCTCCAAAATGGGCCTCTTATGCGGGCACTGTGCAGTTGTCTTGTTGCAAGGCATCGAACTTGTGGAGCTGACCCTCAAAGAATTCCTCAAAAAGATACCTCTCTTGGAACCATTCCTCGAACAGTTCCCATGACACATTGTCGACGACCATGTTCAAAGTGGCAGGAGCATCTTCTGCCATAGAAGAGCGTTCCCCTTCAGTGGAAAGACCACCATGCAGACCTTCATGTCAGAGGTCGTATCGTGAAGGGTGAAGCGTAACGCCTTGATCTACAACCGTGCCTCGACGACAGATCTTTCCACACCACTCAAGGACTCAAGAACTCAACTCTCTTGAGTTCTCGATGGATTCTAACGGTAATGGATAGGGCGTGTTGTGGACCCTCAGTAGTACAGGTTCCTTGGCGTCATCTCAGTACTGATGGTGAATCAAGGCCATTTGACATTACCTGGAACGACCTTCTTAGACCATCATCATACCTAACAACAAGAGAATCCAGCCCAAGGAATTTTTCTTCCCCTTGGGGGATCCACTCTAAGGGTGCGGGAACTTCTAGAGGCTTCACACCTCCTTCCACGACACCACGTTCCGAACCTCTGAGGCATCCTCTAAATGAAATCACCACATGGACATGTTAAGGTTTTTAATTAACATAACAGTTAAGACTCACAAGTTTACTGTAGTGGAAATCCTGGTGATCCACATTCGCAGGGTTGAACCTGCTCTGATACCATATGTAACGACCCCAAACGTTACTAATACCAGTGAAGCAGAAAGTGCAATTTTTTTTTTTTTTTAGGCAAGAAGGTAACAATGAAAATAGTTGAACCACACAACTGACAACAAACACCACATAAGAAGATCCAACAACAGACAATAACGAATTAACATTATCACTTCGAGCAACTGGGTGAAACATGTGAAAATCAAGGACAAACAGAAATGACTACCTGCCCGACACAAACACAATGATGCATATAGGCTAAGGGAAAAACTACACATTCTCGACACAATGGTCTTGACGACCAATAAGTAGAACCTCAATGGTGTGCAAACCAAACGCATGAAGGCGTTACAACCCAAGTGCTAACAAGAACCTACAATGATCAACAACACCCACAACGAGATGCCTGAATCTGACCAAGTTATCATTCACCGCTATCCAAAAGGGTGCGCCATGATCCCCTCAACTGGATTCATGCCATCAAAAGGTGATAGGTGAGACAACAACCAAGGCGAAACAAATCCCAGGAAAACCTACATCAATTAAAGGACGCGATTAGCCATCTAAGGATTATTCTCTTTTGGTAGCCACATGGAAATGCTATCTAACCTTAATATCGTTGTCCGTAAAAGTTTGTCGTCAACAATCCACATGGTTTTCTATCAAGGATCTATGTCTAACAATGGTAACACAGTCTAACTGTAAAATCTATGTCTATTAATAGATAATTGTCTAGCATTCATATCCTTCTAATAGGTATTGCTATCTATTAATAAAGGTTGTCTAGATTATATTGTGGTCTATAAAATATATTATATAGAATATTTGATAATATATTTCCATCATTTAATATATAAAATCATTTTCAAATAAAAATTCAATTGCAGCCACACATTACGTAAAAATTGTTTTCAATAGTCGTTCAATTCACTGTAATAACATATCACCTACCTAACATATATCACTATAATAATGATAATCATTGTAATAATATATCACTTTCCTTATTATCTAAAATTCCACGTACTCTAACTAATGGAGTACTTAACAACATTATCCTGGTATTTAATCAAGTCTTCGGCCATGAGTTTCATGGTTTTCTGGATACTCCAAAATACTTGAAAATTAGAGTAAATTTTAATTTTCAAATTGCTTATTGGTTAATATTTTTATCAACTTATATTGTTTTACTAAGGTTTTACACATGCAAACAATTTTCCATTACTTTATGCTACCGCCATTATATTGACGTATGTATCATAGCTATGGAGTTGAAGGGGAAAATTAAATAACACTAATTAGGGTGGTAGCACATCTGTCGAGGTTCCAAATTCCAATTTTTTATATACTTGGCTATCACGGTAATAATAATCGCCTACCTAACATTGTTGTCTATTAAGTTCTATTTATAAATTTAAGGTAAGATTTTGATAAATCTTTGGGCAGGTCGTTGTCACATATACAGGTGTACATAAAAATTTCATCTATTAAACATACAAGATGACTATTAAATTTGCCATCCAAACTACACTGTTTTTTTCCAGAAACGAAAATTAATCTTATATTTATAACAAATATAAATGGATTACATTTCACATCTTGTTTAGTAAAATTTTGAGGTTGAATGGGCGTTATTGGCAGATCGACTCCATGATTTTATATCCAAAAAAATCAAAACTGACAACCGGTGTTAATCAGAAACCACCACCTCTATTTCGACGTCCCTCAATTACCTGGAACCTTTAACAGTCAGGAATTAGGTCTTGTAATTACAGTGACAGAGCCTCCAGTTCATGAAAAGAGCCTTCCAGGTTTATTGAGTGATGGCCAAAAACATTAATGTAGAGATTCTCAACATATCGTTGGGTAAATAAGATATGGTTGTGTAATAAAAACAAAGAATAGGATAACACTGAGTAATTTCCACAGAAATCGTAGTGTGAAGATTATGTAATGTGCCATGAAAATAGTTGTGGGTATGTTGGGTAAAAAACAGTCAACTTAAGGTAAGGACGCAATCAATCTCTGGGTGAAAATGCATTAGTAAAAATGAATTGAAAAAAAAATGATTTGGTAATAATGAATTGACACATCGTCATCAAAGATAATCAATGAATATATATAAGTAGCACACAGAGAAAATAATAGTGTTGAATGTAGTAGGTATATCTCTAAGTATTTTAAGTTCACAGTCACACCTTGCATGCTAAAACATTGTCATTACACAAACATAATACGCCTACCATATCGTTGTCATTCAATTAATATAACAAAATCGCAGTGGGTAGTTCTGAGTAAAAATTTCGCTTGCCAGTTTAAATGCTAACAAAATCTCTACTAAGTTTAAATGCTAACCAATTCGCTACCCA
>JZKD02S2112903.1:23347-36201 GCA_000966675.3 Picea glauca | reverse complement strand
AGTATGAAGTAAGTTCGAGTTATATCCTTTTGAGATGATAGTTTATTATTGTTTATAACTAGAAAATATCAACTTTGTAGAAGTTAACAATGACGATAATTACCTACCTAAATTAACTATAAGTCTTCTAGAATTAGTTGTTTAAATAGAAAGAAGATTCAATGTTCCTCAAAAAAAAAAAATTATGGGTAAATTTCAGGTACATTACATATGGTATTAGAGCAAAGGTTACAACACTTGGACCTTAAACAACGACAAAAATATTTGGTCGGCACATATTTTATAATTTATGAAAAAGTAACAAAACAAATTAGTGTTAAAAACAAAAAACCTTATTTATGTTGTGATCATGGAAGCACAAAATGAAGTGGAGATCGAACTAGAGGAGAATATTGAGAAAAGACCTTTTGAAGAACAGAGGTAGAACAGTGACAGAATCTCACCTATCGAGGTTTTGGAAACTATGAGAAATCTCATTGTGGAACTGCAAGTTTTCAAGGAAGACAATGAGAAACTGAAAAAGGAACAACAAGAACAATTGAAAATAAATGAAGTACTTGTGCATAGCATAGTAACAAAGAAGAGACAAAAAGACAATAATGAAGAAGCAAAGGTCAATAAAAGGGCGTCCAAAAATTCTGGTCCTGAAGGAGAAAAAGGGGACAACTCTTCTGAAGGTACACCATCAAGAGAAGATAAAAACAAACACAGGAAGAAAAAGGAAACAAGTGGATCACCTGGAGGGAGAATTTAAGAAAATCAAAACGTCCACCTTTGACAGGGAATCCAGAATAGGGGAGGAGGCTAAAACATGGTTATTAGACATAAAAAAGTATTTCCAAATATACAAATATTATAGCAATATGATGGTCAAAATGACCATCTATAACCTGGAAGGAAAATCAAGCATATGGTGGACGGACCTGAAGTTGGCCAATGGCCTAAAGGAAAAACAGATGGAGTGGTTGGATTTTAATAAATACTTTAAGAAACAATATTTATCTGAAAGTTACTATGAAAGAAAAACTAAAGCATTTTATGAGCTACAACTCGGTCAAATGGCTATGGATGATTTGATAAACAAATTCATGGAATTATTAAGGTTTGTTCCTTATATCCGGAGGACAAAGTAAAAAAATACGGCAGTTCCTAATTTGTTTACCATTGTCCTATAAGGACATAATCAAATTTGACAACCCCAAGTCCTTAAGTGAAGTTTTGAGGAAGGCTTGAATGTGTTACGACCAATACAAACAATGGTTGTAACTTCCCAAGGCTTGGAAAGACAGGAAACAAGAATGAATGAATCAACAGAAGAAGGGATATCTGCCAACCCCTTTCTGGAACACAACAAAGAGTTTTCCAAGGAAATATTTTCAAACCAATTACCAGAACACACAAGGAGGTGGTAGACCAATCAATCTAGGAACAAAGAAGTTTGGGGATAGCTCCAGGGAACCGTTAAAATGTTGGGAATGTGGAGAACCTCAATTAAGGAGGAACTATCCACGTTTGACTTCAATAGTCAGGATTGTAGTTCACAACCTACAAGAAGCCTCCATGGTGGGAGATGTCGGCAAAAGTTTACATCGGATCCATGCAGCCCTGGATGGCCAACAAGATGATCACCAGTCCATTGTAGCGGAAATTGAAGGTAAAACTAGCAGTACTAGTACTTTTGTTTCAATTGATCCTGGAGTTACATTGAGTTATATTGCTCCTAGTGTAGTGGATTCAAATAAAATTAGGAAAACAAGACATGCAAAATCTTGGCTAGTACAACTAGTAACAGGAACAAAAAGAAAAGTATCTAATTTTATTTCAAACTATGAGTTGAGTTTAGGTGGTCAAAATGCAAAAACAAATGTGAACATTCTACCATTAGGGTCCTATGACATAGTCATCGGAATGGACTAGTTAGAAAGGCATAAAGAAGTTTTAGATTTTTATGAAAAATCACTCAAGTATAAATACAAAAACGAAATTGTTAGGACAATTCAAGGCTTACGAAAACCAATATCAGTAAGGTATATTTCAACAATGCAATTTAAGAAGTGCATGAGAAAAGGCTGTCAGATTTACTGTATCAAAGTGACAAATCTGTTGGAAAAAGAAAATAAACCAAGCTTAGAGGATTTTGTTGTCGTGCATGATTTTAGAGATGAGTTTGTTGATGAGATAACTAAATTTCCCCCAAGGAGAGAGATAGAATTTTCTATCGATCTGTTGCCTGTTTCAACTCTTATGTCTAAGGCACCCTACCAAATGAGTTTACCCAAACTAATATAATTAAAACTACCAGAACTATTGGACAAATAATACATCTGGCCAAGTGTCTCACCATGGTGAGCACCAGTCCTTTTTATTAAAAAGAAATAAAAAACTCTAAGATTATGCATTCATTACAAACAATTAAACAAAATGATAGTTTAGAACAAATACCCCTTACCTAGGATCAATGATCTGTTCAATCAAGTAGGTTGGAAAAATATTTTTCTAAATTGGATTTAAGATCTGGTTATCACCGGGTTAGAATAAAATATGAAGACATAATTAAAACAACATTCAGAACGAGATATGGCCATTACGAATTTGTTGTTATATTGTTTGGTCTCACTAATGCACCAATCACTTTTATGTGTTTAATGAACAACATTTTCAGATAGTACTTGGATAAGTTTTTTTTGGTATTTATTAATGATATCCTAGTGTATCTTAAAACAAAAGAAGAACATGAAGAACACCTAAGGATAGTTATTGAAACTCTAAGAAAAACACAAACTATATGCTAAATTCGACAAGTGTGACTTTTATCAAAAGAAAATGCAGTACCTAGGACATGTAATATCAGAAGAAGGTATTGTAGTCGATCCAAAGAAAATCAAATCCATCATGGAATGGTTGATCCCTAAGGAGGTGGCGGACATCCAGTCATTCATGGGAATCATCGGATATTACCACAGATTTATAGATGGATTCTCCAAGATTTCATACCCTATCACATCGTTACAAAAGGAACCAAGTTTAACTCATCACAGAAATGTCAGGACACTTTTAATAAGTCAAAGGAGTTGTTAATAAAAATGCCCATTTTAAAGGTAGCATATCCAAACAAAGACTTCACAGTTTGTATGGATGTGAGTAAAGAAGGTCTGGGTGGTGTCTTAACTCAAGAAGGGAACGTTATTTGTTATGAAGACCAAAAACTAAAGGAGCACAGACGAAACTACGTCACTCATGACTTAGAGTTAGAAGTTATAATGCATGCTTTAAATATGTGGTGGCACGATATAATGGGCAAAATATTTTTGTTATTGAGTGATAACAGTGGTGTGAAATTTGTATTTAGTCAACCAAACCTCAATGCAAGGAAAGCAAGATGGCTGGACTTATTGAGTGAATTCGACTTTGAGGTAAGAGACATCAAGGGTAAGGAAAATAAGGTGGTTGATGCCTTAAGTAGAAGAACTCATGGGTTGTTTGAAATGAACATTTGTAGGGCTGAAAGTGATCTTGAGTAGAGAATAAAGGCTGCAAGTAAGAATGATGAAAATTACACTAAAACAGTGGCAGATTTACGAAATAATGCAAAAAATTTAGACAAAACAGATCTTAGCTTAGACATAAATGGTCTACTAAGATTTAAAAATAGATTATACATACCAGATTCTGTTGAATTAAAGCTAACAGTGTTAGACGAAGTACACAAGAAACCATATTTTGGTCATCTAGGATACCAAAAAATAGTGACAACACTAAGGAAGTTATTTTATTGGCATAATATGAAGGGAGAAACAATATAATACTTATCTAGGTGCCAAGATTGTCAATAGGTGAAATTGGAACACCAACATCTAGTCAGCATGTTGCAGCCTCTACCTGTGCCGGAATAGAAATGAGAGACTATATCACTAGATTTTATCACACGTTTTCCTAGAACTCAAAAAAAAAATGATTCAATTATGGTAGTAATTGATAAGATTAGTATGTCAACACACTTTATTCCTATAATCTATACTTTTAAGGCTACTAACATCGCTAAAATATTCATGAAATAAATTTTTAGACTGCATGGTATTCCTAAAATGGTGGTTTTAGATAGAGACACAAATTCACATCTACATTTTGGAAATAATTGTTTGCAGGGTTAAATACTAACTTGAATTTCATCACAAGCTACCATCCACAAACAGATGGGTAGACTCAACGAACCAGCCAAATTGTGGAAGATATGCTATGAAGCTACATAAGGATGAAACCAATTAAGTGGGAAGACTACCTTCATTTAGTGGAATTTGCATACAACAATGGTTACCATATATCGGCTAAGATCAACCCCTTCGAAGAACATGACAGACATAAAAAGTTAGGCGGATCTGAAAAGAAGACACCAAGAATTCCAAGTGGGATACAACGTTTATTTAAAATTCAAATCCAGAAGAAGTTCACTAAAGCTAGGAAACTATTCCAAGTTGGCACCCAGGTTTTGTTTCCCTTTTGATATCTTAGCGCAAACTGGACTAGTGGCATACCAACTTGCACTTCCTACAAATCTGAAAATTCATAATTTATTTCATGTTTCTTTGTTAAAAAATTTATGTTCATGATCCTACTCACATGATCGATTGGAGCATGGTGCAGGTGGAACCAGAAGGCGAGTTCAAAGAGGAACCTTTGTGCATTCTGTATGGGATAGAAATAATACTACAGAACAGATTCGTCGCCCAAGTAAAAGTGCAATGGAAGCACTTTATCCCTGAGGAGGCCATTTGGGAATTGGAGGGAGACTTGTAGAAATATCATCCAACCTTGTTTCGTGAAAGGAATGAACACTAAGGACAGTGTTGCACTGAAGGCGGAAAGGATGTAATATCCCCCCCAAAAAATAAATTATTATTAAGTCCTAAAACACTTAGGAAA
Source organism: Picea glauca (assembly GCA_000966675.3). Classification (NCBI taxonomy): domain Eukaryota; kingdom Viridiplantae; phylum Streptophyta; class Pinopsida; order Pinales; family Pinaceae; genus Picea; species Picea glauca. The sequence continues at coordinate 31,281 of JZKD02S2112903.1, read as the reverse complement.
TTATTTCCATTTTTGCTAGGCCTTTGAGGTCACCAATGTTCATTTAGTTCCCCTTTATTTATGTATTCACAAAATGATGCAAACCCCCTACCCTCGGACCGAGATCCGCACAGTATCGCTCTTCTTCGAATCCACAGAACTGAATTAGTTCTTTCGGGCCCTCACTGGAACCCCACGAATTCGATCCATAGGTCCTTCATGAAAAGTCCATCGGCACCAGAAATGCACCAGGCGTGAATCTTCACCTCCACACGGCCACCAGATATGACCACGACCTTTTCCGAAAAGGGATTTTGGGTTTCACGAATTCAGGGGTTTCAACACCAAGATCCTTGACTTCTTGTCATCAGAAGTGCTGAAAACCCAAACCCCAAAATGTCGAAATTTGTGACTGCAGCCCCACTCCAAAGATACGTTCGCATTTCGTGAATTTGGGATTTTCAACCCAAAGTGCCTCGGCTCCTTGTCCTCAATATTTCTTAAATGTCGAACCCCAAAACTCTAAAATGCCAAACCTTGAAAGGGTTGGCGAGTGATAAGCTCCCCACTTGAATCTTGTCCATGTGACTTTGTCCCATGACCCAATGTTATTCCTCTGAATGCTTTCAGGTTTTTTCATTTTGGGAATTCATGATTCCAACTGCAATAGTCCTTGACCCTTCGAACTCCCGAGTCCCGGAATGCTGAAATACTGAACCCCGAAATGTCGAAATTCCACTCCAAAGGGAGATCAAAGGTTGTGATCCTCCCTTGATCCAATGGCTAACCTCCTTTCAAGATTTCGTGGGTCAAGAGTTCTAACTCTTACCCTTTGTATCTCCTGATAGCCGAAATGTTGAAATGGGCCTTTTGGGGATTTCCCCAAAACCTCGACTGCTTGCCACGTTTCCTCCTTGTGGACGGTCATGATGTTTTTGGGAGATCGTCAAATCATTCCCTTTGCATATACGAGGGTTAAACCTCGTGCACCTTCTTCTATATCTAATGGCTATCATTCCGCTATGCTAGATCTGATGGTCCATATCTGTTCTCCTGCGCTCTCTCCTCCTACTGCCTGGACGTAGATTCAATAGTCCATATATTTTCCTCAGTGGCTAAATCAACAATAGTTGTAACTCCCTCCTGAGATTGTGCTTCTTCCTTCCCCTTGGAATATTTCAAACGCTTCAAAGGTCTTGTCCTTTGCCTTCTCTACAATCTTGATCTGCCTTTGATGAACTCACCTGCATTCTAGGAACATTGTCCCTCCTAAGTTTTGTCGACCTTGAAGCTTCAAAGGGTTTCTCAACCTATGCACTCCTTGAAGGGTTCTTGCACACAAATGTGTATCCATCCTCAGCTTGGTCAACTCAGAAACCTTGAAAGGTTTGTCAATCTTTTTCTCCTCTTGGCTACTGCTCTGTGTGCAAAGGCATCGTTCCTCTTGAGCTTCTGAAGTTGAGACAAGTTCACTCTGAGCGCATTCCTTGCGCTATTCCTTCTGAGATTAAGAAATTCAGATAAGTTCTTATTCACACACTCCTTGTGTTGATGAATTTTCAGATAACTCAATTTGAAGTATTTCTTACAAAGAAATGCTTCATGCCCTCCTGGCGTTCTTCTACTCGATGCACACCTTGCAGAGACTTTCTTCACATAGTGTTCAGTAACTCTGTAAGTGCCTTCTCCTTGACACTTTCCTTTTCCTCTGAACTAAAGCAAGAGTTCCTCTGTGCACTCTTTGCACTGCTCAATGCCCTCCTGGCATATTTTCATAGAACTTCCTATGCTCTATCTTCTCTGAACTTGAAACAAAGTTCCTCCTGTGCACTCCTTGCACTCGTTCATTGCCCTCTTGGTAGAACTCTATAGAACCTCAGACTTTCTGTCTTCCTGCTGAACTTGAAATAGATTTCCTCCTATGCACTCTTGAACCAACTTGTTGCCTTCCTCGTAGATTTCTCCAGAATCCTCAATGACTAATGAAAGAAACTTAGAGTTCGTACCTATATACGAAACTTAGATTTGGTACCTATATACATATGGTTACATTTAGGGTAATGGAGGAATTATGAGATGAACCCCAAAACCGATACTGTAATAATAACCCTCTCTTTCATAACTAAAATACTTAAAACCCAAGTATCCCTGATCTACACTGTAAGAAAAGGGGCATTCTAGTCGAAAAAGAATAATGAGAGTTGAGGCTTAGTCCTGACGAAAAATCCCTCGAAGGGTATGGGCCTGGCCAGAGATCCTTGGATAGATTGTCTGTGTAGAAAAACCTCCCTAATTAAGTTAATTTCTTAGGGTGAAATGGTTACTCCACAGGAAAGCAAAGGATACAACCCTGAATACTGAAACTTACAAATTTATCCATGACTAAAGGAAACATTCCACAGAGTCAAAACTATGAAAGGAAAGTTGTTTTTGCTAGAAAACCCATAAGAAATAACAACTATAGAAATGACTAAAATCCGTCTCGACCTTTTTCGCTCGTTCCAAATAACTATGAGAGTGTCGCAAACTTACCAGGAAAGATGGGTAGCTTCTGCATTTTCACCAGATAGGAACCTCCAGAGCACCGACTACCCTCATCGAGGAGAAACACTGAGTAAAAAAAAATTCTAAAGCACCAGGCGGGAGACCAACAATAGACCAATAACCATTACCACAGGAAGTTATAGCGGGAGTATGAAGACCCTTCCTGACCATGTGACAGAAAATGTGGCACAAGAATATTGTATACGGTGATTAGTGGTGGCTTTGGGATTTTATCTCGCAGGGTCTGCATTAATGGACCAGACAGAGGTTAATTAACTCCGGACTGACAGAAAACCCTTTGATTTCTTGTCAAGTTAATGCATGAGAGGATGATTCCTTTAAGGCAATGTACACTGTGTTGTCACGCCTACTTCATCGTTCAATTAAGGTGAGTTTTAGTTCGTTATCAATCAATTTAGTTATCATAAAGAGTCAGTTAGGTTAGAGTGAGTCAAAGTTAATTACCAACTAATGCTTACAAGACCTTGATTCAACCAATTCAAATAACGCATGGTTACCATCATGCTAACCTTTTTTTTCTTCCTCTTATGATTATAGGTTGTGACCCTTAATCCTTGAATTATATCAATTGTGAAAGTAAGTTCTTTCGTATTGCGGGTAAGCAGCCAATCTTGTGCACCATACACAGGGGTCAAGGTTTAAAATTGATTATAGGACTAAAGGTCCTAAACGTGCAGTAAATATATATAGATTAGTATTCTATTGTTAGTAATATGGAAGGTGGTTTAAAAGGCCATTTATTTAAATATGTGAAAGATGTCCCTAATAGATAAATTGAAGTTAATAACTTCAGTAATTAACCATCTACATTAACTACAAACCTCACTGAGTGAACTTTTCAATGACAAGGAGAATCAATGTTTCCCAAATGAATATATATATATATATATATATATATATATATATATATATATTATGGGTATATTGGGGTACATTACATATGGTATTAGAGGAATGGTTACAACACTTGGACCTTGAGCAGGGACACAATATTTACTTAGCACATATTTTTCGGCTTATGTAAAACTAACAAACAATTACTGTTACAAACAGAAAACACTTTATTCTATTGTAATCATGGCATCCCATTATGAAGCAAAGATCAGACTCGAGGAATATGATAAATAGAAAACACTTTATTCTATTGTTACCAAAGTTATGGAAACTATGATAAATCTCATTGTTGAGATACAAGTTTTCAAAGAAGAAAATGAGAAACTTAAAAAGGCACAACATGAAAAACAAGAAATAAATGAAATCCTGCTGTGAAGTATAGTGACAAAGAAAATCCCAAAGGATGATAGTCAAGAAGAAGAGGTCAGTAAAATGGCCTCCAATAATTTTGGTCCTGAATCAGAAAAAGGGGACAATTTTTCTGAAGGTACACCTTCAGCTGAAGATAAAACAAAAACAGGAAGAAAAAGGAAACAGGTAGATCACGTGGAGGGAGAGTTTAAGAAAATGAAACCATCTACCTTTGACAAGGAGTCCAGAATAGGGGAGGAAGCTGAAGCATGGTTATTAGACATCAAGAAGTACTTCCAGATATATAATTATTCCAGTAATATGAAGGTCAAAATGACCATCTATAATCTGAAGGGGAATGCCAGCATATGGTGGAAAGACGTGAAGTTGGCCAAGGGTATAAATAAAAAATAGATGGAATGATTGGATTTTAAGAAATACTTTAAGAAACAATACCTATCTGAAAGTTACTATGAAAGAAAAACCAAAGAATGACTCGGTCAAATGGCTATGGAAGATCTGATAAACAAATTCCTGGAATTACTAAGGTTTGTGCCTTATATCTAGGACGACAAAGTGAAAATATAGTGGTTCCTAAGTTGTTTACCACAGTCCTATAAGGACATAATTGAATTTGATAAGCCCAATTCCTTAAGTGAATTTTTCAGGAAAACCCGAATGTGTTATGACCAATACAAACAACAGTCAGAATTTCCAAAGGTTTGGAAAGACAAGAAAGAAGACCGAATGAACCGGCTGAAGAAGGGATATCAGCCAACTCCTTATCAGAAGGAGACAAAGAGTTTCCCAAGGTAATATTTTCACTCCAACAATAAAAAAACCCAAGGAGGCGGTAAACTAGTAAATCTAGGAACAAAGAAATTTGGGGAAAACCATCGTGAACTATTAAAATGCTTGGAATGTGGAGAACCCCACCTAAGGAGAAACTGTCCACATTTGACTTTAGCAGCCAGAACTACATTTCACAACCTATAGGAAACCTCTACAGTGGGAGATGTGGGCATGAGTTGACATCATATCAATGTAGTCATGGCTGGCCGACAAGCTCATCACCAGTCCTCTGTGGTGGAAATTGAAGGTAAAATTAATAACACTCTTATTTCTATTTTAATTGATCCTAGAGATACGTTGTGTTATATCAATCCTGGTATAGTGGATTCAAATAAACTTAAGAAAACAAGACATTAAAAATCTTGGTTGGTACAACTAGCAACAGGAACAAAAAGAAAAGTAGTAGACTTTATTTTTGATTATGAGTTTAGTTTAGGTGGTCAAAACATAAATACAAATCTGAACATTCTACTGTTAGGGTCTTTTGATGTATTTATCAGAATGGATTGGCTATAAATACATAAAGTAGTGTTATATTTTTGTGAAAAATCACTCAAGTATAAAGATGAAAACGCTAGTGCTAGGACAGTTCAAGGCATACAAAAACCAATTCAATTAGATAGATTTCAGCAATGCAATTTATGAAATGCATGAGAAAGGGTTGTCAAATTTATGCCATCCAAGTAACAAACCTGTTAGAAAAAGAATATAAACCCATCTTGGATGATTTTGTCATCTTGAATGATTTTAGAGATGTGTTTGTTGATGAGATACTTGAATTACCCCCAAGGAGGGAGATAGACTTTTCTATTGACCTACCACCTGGTTCAGCCCCTATATCTAAATCACCCTACCGAATGAGTTTATCAGAATTAACAAAATTAAAAATTCAATTATGGGAATTATTGGACAAATAATATATCATACCTAGTGTTTCACAATGGGGAGCACCAGTCCTCATTGTGAAAAAGAAAGACAGAACTCTGAGATTATGCATCAATTACAGGCAATTAAACAAAATGATTGTTAAGAACAAGTACCCCTTACCTAGTATAAATGATGTGTTCGATCAAGTAGGAGGGGAAAATATCTTTTCAAAATTGAATTTATGATCTGGTTACCACCAGGTTAGGATAAAAGATGAGGACATAAGTAAAACAACATTCCAAATGAGATATGGACATTATGAATTTGTTGTTATACCATTTGGAATCACTAACACACCAGCCACATTTATGTGTTTAATGAACAATATTTTCAGTTAGTACTTGGACAAGTTTGTTTTGGTATTTATTGACGATATCCTAGTGTATTCTAAAATAGAATAAGAACATGAAGAACACCTAAGGATAGTTTTACAAACTTTGAGAAAACACAAACTGTATGCCAAATTCAATAAATGCAACTTTTATCAGAAGAAAATACAACACCTAGGACATGTAATATCAGAGGAAGGTATTGCAGTTGATCTTGAGAAAACAAGAGCCATCATGGAATGACCGATTTTGAAGGATGTAGCAGACATCTGATCATTCATGGGAATCACCAGATATTACTGTAGATTTATAAAGGGGTTTTCCAATATTGCATACTGTTGGGCACTTTAATTGCCTAACTGAATAGAAAATCAAAGTGTTCAATATAAATTTTCAACCTAGGGAAGTTTGTTATTTCAAGATAATTGTGCACATTCTATGCTATATTATGAAAGCATCTCTAATATAATTGTAGTAGGGAAGTTTAAAAAAAAAAAAACATTATCACTAACACAGTTGTGCTGATACAGCTGGAGTTCTACAGATTTGAAATCATGATTGAAATCTAAACTGATGAATGTATAAGAACCCTAGATTGCCTACTCTAATCTAGCTTTCTAATTTACTTTTGTAGGAAGAAGTTCTATACTATTTGCGGAAAGGAAATCTACTTATTGCAAGAAGGTACTTCACACTTTTATTTCTTGGAAACAAGATTTTAACCTAATGCAGAAAAAGGGAAAGAAGTTCTCCAACAATGTTCAACAATCGACTTCTAATTCTCATGAGACAAGTTTATGGGAATATAACAAGAAGGAACTGAATAGTAACAACAATTGTATTCTAGAAATGTCTAACAGTTAAATCATTCACATTTAAATCAACTAATCTAGAATTCAAAACGGATGGGAATCAGTGAGGAAGGTGGGCCCTTTCCTTCTCACTGAATCCGCTCAAAGAAATAGGTTATATTCTGCTAAAGGCATTCAATCCACTCTTTCATTCAATTGCCAAAAATGTTTGTGTACAATAAGCATTACTTTTCTTTCTCTAGTAAAAAAAAAATCCCTTCATTACCAAAGCTCTATTATTTAAAGTCAGATTCATTCAGTAGAACATAATCAGAACAGTCTTGAGAATCCCTGATTCTCAAGTTTTTTGTTTGATATCATTAATACAAAATCTATAACTCTCATTGATAAACATCGTGAGCCAGCATATATCATCAGTAGGTGTTGTAGCAGTCGTATAACAATAGAACTAGTGGCGTCTGTTGTAAAAGCTTCCAGGATTGAAGAGCTTATGTTGCACTAGTCGTGTAATAGCTTCCAAGATTGGCGCATAGCTGTAACAACAACGAGATTCTCAAAGTGGGTTGTTCTAAGAATTTTGATCATTAATTAAATCATTTCATGGGTAAAATATGTGAACATTACCAATCAAACATGCTAAGTAAATGAAAATATAAAAGTGATATGAATAGTTCATGCCTTGGGAAAAAGGGTCTTAGTACTCATTATAATAGTCATTTAGCTTAGGAATGAGAAGGTTGAATGGGAAAAAGATATAGTGAAAAAGGGACATTTTTGGGTCCTAACATGCCCCCCAACTGAAGACATTGCATGTCCTCATGAAAAACACATTCAAAACTTACTTTGTAGTTGAAGTAGATAACTGTCTCCTCCAGTGAAAAATTGCTACGAGAAATTGCTAAGTGTCGGTATTGAAAACTGTCGTGTCCACGATCTGTCTGACATTCTTTATCTTTGAGAATAGAATCAGTTTGAGATACTTGAGTAACAACTCATGAAGGAAACATAGGTTCTTGTTTGCAAGCTTCTGGTATACCAATAGTTGTTTTATGACATTGAGATCTCCTCTGTTTTACTGATTTTTGTGTAGCAATAAGTTCATGTTCAGTCTTGACTGAGACAATTGTTGGTCCTTTAGCGACTGGAACTTTGACTACCTCATATCCTGCCTCAAAGTAAATTTTTCCGCACTCAAAGCACATGACTTCTTTGTTTCTTTCCATAA
>JZKD02S2112903.1:11229-21292 GCA_000966675.3 Picea glauca | reverse complement strand
AGTTAGTAAATAGGAAACTATGCTTTTATATCTTCATTACTTTAACACATAGGATTAGTCACGTACCTCATATCTTACCACACATAACGACTTGTCGAAGTAACCACACTATCCAACTGCCATCTGAGTTGCATGGAATAGCTGACATGATGAAGGATCGTGAGAGAAATGACAGCTAGAGTAGAAACAGAGTCCTTACTGTAGTTAGCCAACTGGAAATCGCCAGATGTGAAGTCAAGTCATTATGAAGCAGCACTTTCAGATAGAGAGCATCAATATTGTCTAATCAAGGGTGTTTTGGCATGGAAAGATTGGAGGGCTGGAGTAGCAACATTGACAAAAATGTGAAAAAGAAAGAGTGAAGTGGCAAGAAAGAATAACAACAATTAGTGTATCAGCAAGTTATTCGACAAAACTGGCGGAGGTAGGTGTAAAAACATGGAAATCGGCCAATTTATCGGAAGAAGGTGTTATAGCATGGAAATCGGCCAATTTAGCGAAAAATGGATGTAACAGTATAGAAATCGATTGAACGCTACATTACATAGTTTCTAGGAAGTTTTTCAACTTCCATGAACTAATTGTTTGACTCGTTTTGTGCTACTCAACCTTGTTGTTCATCAACCCACCTAGACACACATAACTGCCTAATACCTTTCAAATATTTATTAGCATAGTAAATAAAATAGAGAAATTTCAACTAAAAACAAAGAAATGCAAATTTTGTTGAGGTTATTTATATACAAGGTCTGAGCAAAAGAAGTCCTAAAGTTCAGAAGGGGAACGAGCAAGCTCCTTTCTATTTAATAATTGATAACCTGTATGAATTGTACATCTAGTTTTGAATTCTGCCTTGGACAGTGGATGTTGATACAGACACAAGCGATGACCATTTTCATGTAACTGTGTATTGGATCCATCAATAGTAATCAACAGGAATGTCCCATAGGGAAAAATAGTGTCTACCTCGCAAGGCCCTAGCCATCATGTACACAACATACCTTGAAATTCCTTAAAGCGTGAATCATACAACAGAGCTTAATCTCCTTTCTGGAATAATTTCTTTTTGATGACTCTGTCATGCCATTTTGTTCTTTGTTGTTGAATCACTGTGGTTTGATGGATGGCATCCAAACACTTTTCATCAAGCTCATTGAGCTACTACAGTCTAGCTTTCTGTGCCATAGTCAAGTCGAGGTTGACTGCTGATGCACTTCTTAAGGTTTTGATTTTGAATTCAATGGGGAAAACAGGGTTTTTTCCATATAACAGCTCGTAAGGAGAAAAACTAGTTGTGCTCCTCCAAGTAGTTCGGTAAGCCCATAGACCTTCATGCAATCTGTCAGACCAATCCCTACGATTTTCTTTAACTGTTTTAGTAAGAATGGCTTCGATAACTTTGTTGGTTCTTTCCACCTGACCATTGCCTTATGGATGGTATGGAGAAGCTATTCTATGTAAAACATGATATTTACTGATTAGAGCTTCAAATTTATATTATGTGAAAGGGGGTCCTCCATCAATGACCAATTCTCTGGGAACGCCAAACCTAAAAAATATATCTTCAAACAAGAATGCTAAGACAACTTCTTCTTAGGCTCTAATAAGTGCTTTGGCCTCCACCCACTTGGTCATGTAATCTATATAGACCAATATATAGACTTTCTGATTGGAAGGTGGGTGAATGGGTCCTACAAAATCCATGGCCCATCTCTTAAAAGGCTCTAACACTACCTGAGACTAGAGAGGCATCTCATCCCTATGAATTGGCTAACCCATGTGTTGGCAACTGTCAAAAGCTTGGACATACTTCTTGGCATCTTGAAATATGTTGGGCCAAAAATAACCCATCCTTAAAATTGTATGCCTGGTCCTTTTATCAGCAAAATGACCCCCACAAGGGCCATCATGGAAAGATTTCAACAGATCATAAACTTCATCATCCCTCACACATCTGTTGATTTCTTGGTCTAGGCCTGTGTAGAATAGGTATCCTCCTATACAACTATACCTAGAACTCTTTTGAATAATCTTCCTTCTTTCCTGAGGAGATAGATGTGGAGGTACCTTCCCTGCAACCAAATAATTAGCAATGTATGCATACCAAGGTGAGTGAGAAGATACTGCGAACAAATTTTCATCAGGAAAGGAATCATCTATAAGTGAATTATCATCATTTATATGTAATCTTGAGAGAAAATCAGCGACCACATTTTCTTTTCCTGGTCTATCCACTATAGTGATGTCAAATTCTTGGAGTAGTAACAACCATCTTGTCACTCGAGAATTAGTAATAGGTTTATTCATTAGATATTTAATGTTTGTATGATCAGTATGAATAAATGTGGGATAACTAGTTACATAATGCCTAAATTTATTGATTTCATAAACTACTACCAAGAATTCTCTTTCAGTAACTGTGTAATTTAACTCAACAGGAGCCATCTTGTTGTTGATATAGTAGATAACATAGGGTTCTTTGTCCTTCTGTTTCCCTAGTACTGCACCAATTGTAGTGTCTGAGGGATATGAAAAAATGTGAAGAGGTAGAGCCCAATTGGGCCCTCTCAAGATGGGAGTTGTGGACAATTTCTATTTAAGATCTGCAAAAGACAATTCATAGTTGTCAATCCAATGAAAGTCAACATTTTTTGTTAGTAGAAAAAACAATGGAGAGGCAAGTTTAGATAATTTTTTAATGAATCTCCTTTAATACCCAGTGTGCCCTAAAAAACTTCTTACCTCTTTCTGAGTTGATGGCGTTCGAAGGTCCAAAATTACCTGGATTTTGGCTGGATCTACCTAAATCCATGCATAAGAGATGAAGTGTCCCAGCAATACCCCTTCGCGCATCATCATATGGCACTTTTATGTACTTAAAGAAAGATGAGACTGTCTACATATTTTGAGCACTTTTTCTAGATTATACAAAGCTTCTTCGAAATTAGTGCCATAAGGTGTAAAGTCATCCATGAATATTTCCATACAGTCATTCACCATATCAAAGAAAATACCAATCACGGCTCTCTGGAAAATGGTTGGTGCATTACACAAGACAAATGGGAGAACCTTGTAGGAAAACGTACCCCAAGGGATGGTAAAGGTGGTCTTATATTGGTTCTGTGGGGCAATTTGTATCTAGTTATAGCCACTGAATCCATCTAGGAAAGAATTTTTTTTTTCTGGCTAGGTTGTCTAAAACTTGATCAATAAATGGTAGAGGGAAATGATCCTTCTACGTGGCCTTATTCAGGTCTCTATAGTCCACACAGACTCTCCACATACCATTCTTTTTAGGCACAATAACCAACGGTGATACCCACTCATTGTCTTATATAGGATAGATGAATTTGGCATTGAGAAGTTTCTGAGGTTCTTCCTTAACAATTTCTTTAAGGTTTGGGCTCATCCTCCTTTGCAGTTGGTAAATGGGTTGAAATTATTCTTTGATGTATATATGGTGGGTGAATAGTTCATAGGGAATGCCTTCCATATCCATGTAATCCAAGACAAATGCTTCTTTATGTACAATCAGTAATTTCAGCAATTGGCGAGTTTCAGTAGTGGAGAGATCAGGGTTGATGTTCAAGGTTTTTCCATGTTCGACTTCCACAGTGACGCTCTTAGAACTGACTCTAGGAAATAATTCAGTTGTTGTTGTTTCATCATCTGTTTTTATAGAAGATATTATTACAGCTGAATCAATTTGATTGTCAGTGGTTTCTGAGAACATTTCCGAGTTCATTTATTCCTGGGCAATAGGGTCAAAGAATCTGATCAATCGGTGGTGCGTGTTCTGTGTAACGACATATGGTTCACAAATAAAGAAGTTGATTAACTCATCCTATGTCTTGTCTTTGAATCTCATGGCATTTCCTATAGTTAGCACAGGCAGAGCATTTCCATCCTCAATGTCCATCCATATAGAATTTTCAGGTTCTGCACTGGGTGTAGCATGAGGATACAGGGTAATGTTTTTTGTGTCATAACCATTAGAGATGGTCATGGAACCAGATCTGCAACCAATGAAAGAATCATTTGTAGATAAACATGGTAATCCTAGAACTAGAGGATGGCCTCCCAGATGGGATTTGGGTTGCAAAATGACAAAATCAATAGGATACTCCCATGAGTCAAATGACTAAATCATCGATTACTCCTTCTGGTCTGATGGTAGAGAGATCAACTAATTCTAGAACAGTAGGAGTAGGTTGGATTTGTGTTTTGAGTTGCATAAACTGTGTAGTTTCTATTGGCATGTTGTTAATTGCTACCCCTAAGTCAACTAGTACATGTGGAATAGATGTCTCTCCAATTTTAACAGTTACTGTAGGGTTTCCTGGGTCACCATAATTAATAGGTGGAGTTTTTCCTAACATCATCTTAGACAAATCCCCCACTACATGCACTGTGAGGGGATATTTAGGTTTTCATCTAGGTTTTCTGATACAGAGGTCCCTCATAGTCTTGGCATAAATAGGTACATCCCTTATCGCTTGCAGTAGTGGAATATTAACATGTAGATTTTGCAATTCTCCTAGGAGATTGAAAGATGGTAATTCCATAGGCTTAGTAATTTTCAGTCTTTGAGGGAATGGTGGTTCTATTGATTCTATAATAGGTTGTTCAATTTCTTTTGTATCAGCATATGGTCTCTCCCTTGATTCCTTATCTGATTCTGAAGATGGAGCATCTTCAATTATTGGCTCAACTATTCTCCTTGATCTTAATTTTATTTCATCACAGGGCATAGGAGTAATAGATAAGGCTGGCACATTATGTATGTCTATGTTATGAACAAACTTATTATTTGGGTTTGGGTTAGGTTGCAAAGGCATATGAGGTAGTAAGGGAGGATTGTTTGGTGAGGCATTGGGAGGAAATTGCATTTGTTGTTGTTGGTACGGGGGTTGGAACTGTTGTTGATAGGGGTTCTGTTGGTGATGCCTTTGATAACTTATTTTTTGTTGAGGGCCTCTCCCGTATGGTTTCCATTTCCCATAGTGATTCTGTTGTTGGGGCATAGGTAACCATGCATTGGGATCCTGATAAGAGGGTGGCATTTGATTTGGAGGAGGGGCATTTGTCTGGCCATATGGTAGCTAATTGTTCCAATAATCAAATGTTAGAGGACAGAATTGAGAGTTCATACCTTGACCTCTTGGCTTCCATTGTCTTCTTTGTGTTATTAGATATACAACCTTTGCTTCCTCATTAGTTTCCTGCATTGATTCTTTTACACCTGGTAGAGAGGGACATTGGTCAGTGGCATGGTATAATTCACAAATAAGTCATACCTAGACACTGTTCAGTGGGCACTTCCTTGGTGGATGTTTCTTTCTGCAATTCAAACAGAAAATGCACAATGCTTTCTCTGATTCTGCTTGTTTCTTTCTGACCTACAAATTATCCATTTCTGAGGCAAAAGAGTTATTCATCTATGTTTTGAAATTTTCTAATAGATTACCTATTTCTTCTCTTGTTTCTCTTGCATTGGCTGATTTATGTACCGTTGAAAAAGTGGTATCCTTGGTAGCTAACTTATTCCTTGTAGATCCTTGAGAACATCTTTTGCAAAAATCTACAATGTCCTCATAGGATTCCCTAGATATATCTCCCTTGCCAAGCATATTCATCATATCTAAACAATCTTCTCTAACTCCTTTTAGCAAGATGGTTTTTAGAATGTCCTTACTCACATTCGGATGTCCAGACCTTTGTAGATTATATTGGAATCACTCCACAAAATCTTCAAGGGTCTCATCCTCCTTTTGTGACATCTTGAATAGTTCCTCTCTTCGTTCCCTTGTTCGACAGTAGTCTTGGTATTTGTTCAGGAAAAGCTGCCTCATTTGTACCCATGTTGAACTGCTTTCTCCTCCAAGGCTCGTGAACCATCTTAACACATTACCCTTTAATGTATCTAGAAATAGTTTAAGCTTCTATGAAGTGGTAGTGTAGTCATAGCTTCTACAAAAAGTGTCAAATTCAAACATAAACTCATCCATATATTCAGTAGATAATCCATGAAAATTTAGGAGAACTGAGAGAGGTATGCTTTTCATAGGAGCCATCCCTCATGTGGGAACATCAGAAATAGGAAAAACTAGTGTAGAGATAGTATTTTCAATGTTTACCTGATCCTCATTGTTCTATGGATTCTCTTGGTAGAGCTCTTCTTCATTATCCCCTTGATTCTACATATGTGCTCTTTCTCTCCAAAAAGTGTCCCACTCTTCTTTAGTGACTATCCAACCGTTGATCTGACAAAAAACTTCTTCTAGATTTTCCTTGTTCCAGGCTATACTTCCTTGATCTTCAATGTTCTCCAGTGTTTCCTGTTGATTTGTTGGTGACAAATATTCAGCTTCAGTCCTTGATGAGAACGATGTTCTGAGAAGAGGTATTTCTGTTGTCCAGGGATCACGTCTTCTTGGAGGATTTGCAGGGTGAAAAAAAGATCCCGAAGAAGAATCTGCTCTGGCTATAATCTCATCAACAATGGTTTGTCTCCCCAGTATGTTAGGATTTCTTTGTCTACATCCTATAGTACCTATAAGGTTAGTATTTTGGGGTGTTCATTCTCACGTTTCGTGATACATGAAGACTATCCATTCCTAATAAATAAAACTAATTTTCTTACCAAAATATATAATTATCTTCCCTGACAATGATGCCAAAATGTTGGGCACTTTAATTTCCTAATTGAATAGAAAATCAAAGTGTCCAATATAAATTGTCAACCCAGGGAAGTCTGTTATTTCAATATAGTTGTGCATAGCCTATGCTATATTATGAAAGCATCTCTAATCTAATTGTAGTAGGGAAGTTTAAAAAAAACAAAAAACATTATGACTAACACAGTTGTGTTGATACAGCTGGAGTTCTACAGATTTGAAATCATAATTGCAATCTAAACTGATGAATGTATAAGAACCCTGGATTGCCTACTCTAATCTAACTTTCTAATTTACTTTTGCAGGAAGAAGTTCTATACTATTTGCAAATAGGAAATCTACTTATTGCAAGAAGGTACGTCACACTTTTATTTCTCGGAAAAAATATTTTAACCTAATGCAAAAAAAGGGAAAGCAATTCTCCAACAATGTTCAGCAATCAACTTCTAATTCTCATGAGACAATTTTATGCGCATCTAACAAGAAGGAACTAAACTGTAATAGTAGTTGTATTCTAGAAATGTCTAATAGTTAAATCATTCGCATTTAAAACAACTAATCTAGAATTCAAAACGGAGGGGAATTGGTGAGGAAGGAGGGCCCTTTCCTTCTCACTAAATCCACTCAAAGAAATAGGTTATAGTCTACTAAAGGAATGAAATCCACTCTTTCTTTCAATTGCCAAAAATGTTTGTGTACAATAAGTGTTACTTATCTTTCTCTAGTAAAAAAAAACTCCCTTTGTTACCAAAGTTCTGTTATTTAAAGTTAGAGTCATTCAATAGAACATAATCAGAATAGTCTTGAGAATCCTCGATTCTCAAGCTGTTCGTTTGATATCATTAATACAAAATCTAGATCTCTCCTTGATCAACATCGTGAGCCAACATATATCATCAGTAGGTGTTGCAACAGTCGTATAACAATAGCACTGGTGGTGTCTATTGTAACAGCTTCCAAGATTGATGGGCTTATGTTACAGTAGTCGTGTAACAACTTCCAAGATTGGTGCATAGTTGTAACAATAGCGAGTTTCTCGAAGTGGGTTGTTCTAATCATTTTGATCATTAGTTAAATCATTCAATGGGTAAAATATGTGAATGTTACCAATCAAACATGCTATGTAAATGAAAGTATAAAAGAGAGATGAATAGTTCATACCTTGGGAAAAAATGGTCTTAGTACTCATTATAATAGTCATTTAGCTTAGGAATGAGAAGGTTGAATGGGAAAAAGATGCAGTGAAAAGGGGACTTTTCTGGGTCCTAACACATACCATATCACATCGTTACAAAAGAAGGGAACTAAATTTAATTGGTCACAGAAATGTCAGGACAATTTTAATAATTTAAAGGAATTGTTAATGATCGTACCCATTTTAAAGGTATCATACCCAGACAAATACTTCACAGTCTGCATGGATGGGAGTAAAGAAGGACTAGGTGGTGTCCTAACTCAATAAGGGCACGTGATTTGTTATGATTCCCGAAAACTAAAGGAACATGAACGAAGTTACGACACTCATGACTTAGAATTGGCAACTCTAATACACACCTTAAAGATGTGGAGACACTACATAATGGGAAGAAAAGTTTTGTTATTGATGGATAACAATGGTGTGAATTTTTTGTTCAGTCAATCGGACCTTAATGCAATGCAAGCAAGATGACTAGCCTTCTTGAGCGAATTTGACTTTGAGGTAAGAGATATCAAGGGTAAGGAAAATAAGGTGGTTGATGCCTTAATCATAAGAGTTCATGGATTGTTTGAAATAAACATTAGCAGGGTAGAAAGTGATCTTGAGTAGAGGATAAAGGCTACAGGTAATAACGATGAAAATTACACTAGAACAGTGGCAGAATTATGAGATAATGCAGAAAATATAGACAAAACAGAGTTGAGTTTGGACAGAAAGGGTCTACTCTGATTCAAAAATAGAATATACATACTAGATTCAGCGGAATTAAAGTTAACGATTTTCGATAAAGCACACAAGAAACCATATTCTGGGCACCTGGGATACCAGAAAATGGTAACAACACTAAGGAAGTTATTTTATTGGCCTAATATGCAGGGCGAAATAGAAGAATACTTAACTAAGTGTCAAGATTGTTAGCAGGTAAAATTTGAACACCAGCATCCAGCCAACCTATTGCATCCCTTACTTGTGCTGTAATGGAAATGGGAGACTATATCACTGGACTTTATCACAGGTTTGCCTAGAACCCAAAAATAGAATGATTCAATTATGGCGGCAATCGATAAGCTTAGTAAGTCTTCACATTTTATTTTTGAAAAGTCTACTTTTAAAGATATTAACATCATTGAAATATTCATGAAAGAAATTTTTAGACTACATGGTATTCCTAAAATGGTGATTTAGATAGAGAAGTAAAATTTACATCTTCTTTTTGGAAAGAATTGTTTGCAGGGTTAAATACTAACTTGAATTTCAGCACAAGTTATCATCCACAAATGGATGGTTAGACTAAACGAACAAACCAAATCATAGAAGATATGTTACACATGTATGTAAGAACAAAACCAAGCAAGTGGGAAGACTACCTACACTTGGTAGAATTTGCATACAACAATGGTTAAAAAACTTCGGCTAGGACGAGCCCTTTCAAAGTACTGTACAATAGAAAATGTATGACTCTGATTAGCTAAAATAACCTAGTTGACAGACTCATGGTGGCACCAGAGATGCTTCAGGAAATGGAGAACATGGTAAGAAAAGTACACAATAACTTAAAAGAGGTGCAGGACAGACATAAAAGTTACTTGGACCGGAAAAGAAGACACCTGGAATTTCAAGTGGGAGACCATGTCTATTTAAAAGTCAAATCCCGAAAGACTTCACTAAATCTAGGGAAATGTGGCAAGTTGGCACCCACATTTTGAAGCCCTTTGGAGATCTTAGCTCGAATTGGACCTCTAGCATACGAACTTGCACTTCTTGCCTATCTAAAAATTCATAATGTATTTCATGTTTCTTTGTTAAATATTTATGTTCATGACCCTACTCATATGATCGATTGGAAATTGGTGCAGGTGGAACCAGAAGGCGAGTTCCAAGTGGAACCTCTACGCATTCTGGAAAGGAGAGAAATAACACTTCGAAACAGAGCCGTCGCCCAGGTAAAAGTGCAATGGAAGCACTTTATCCCTGAGGAGGCCACTTGGGAGTTGGAGGGTGATTTGAAGAAATATCATCCAATCTTGTTCCAAGAAAGGGATGAACCATGAGGACAATGTTTTATTGAAGGGTGAAAGGATGTAACATTCCCCAAAATAATTTATTTTTAAATCTGAAATTGCTTAGGAAATTATATTCCGTTTTTAGTAAATTTGAAATTAGAAAATTATTGCCATTTATGGAAATT
>JZKD02S2112902.1:427360-438774 GCA_000966675.3 Picea glauca | reverse complement strand
TGCTTCTCTTAATAGACATATTTAGTATAAATAAGGGTCGAGGGTATGAGAACCCTAGCTTGGAGATTATTGTAACAGAGTGCTGCTCGATTGGAGGTTGCCCCCTCAAAGAGGCATGTGAACATTGCTTTCTGAATCAAAGTGTTTTTTCTATTGCTATTGTTATATCATTTCTGTGTATTGTGAAGATTATGCTGGATATTTCACTGTTATTCTGCCATTTCTAGCATTTTATTTTTGTTCTGCATATTTTATATATCTGGTATCTTGCAGACTCCATGGCCCTAACCTCGCTCTGATACCATGTAATGGAAATCGAGCACACACAAAAACCAATATAACTTAAATAAGGTTATATGTCTTTATTCAATCAATAAAATAAGAGAGCAAATAACTTTCTTACATAGGTTACAATCAAGTAGAGTCAAACCACTTTATGAATGTGGGATAAAGTGAAAATATAACCTAAAAGAAAATAAATTAACCTAAAGTCACTTTGACTTTATTAATGCCTAAGTCTAATTTCTAATTGACCATTATAAACTAATATTTAATTTAACAAGCACATATTGATCTTGGTGATCATTATGAGTTGTTGTGATATGCTTGGTTGATGCACATCTTGGTGATATTGTGCATATGTTTGAAAGTTTTATTGGTGAGTAGATATGATTTGGTTGATAAGATTGATGAGACATGTTGTTGTGATAGGTTGTTTGGACAAGTTGTTGTGACAGGTTATTTTTACAAGTTTGGTGCATGGTTGATGCACTTGTTTATGGTATAGGTTGATGCATGGTATATGTTGGCACATGTTATTGGTACAGGTTGTTTACAGGTTATTGGTACAATTTGATTACAGGTTGTTACAGGTTCTTTGGTGTAGGTTGATTGATACAAGTTTATAGCAGTATATCTCACAGTGATAGTGTAAAAGTGGTTCCATCATTCTACTTATATTTCAGGGCATTTGGACGGGGCAATGATAGGTGGTTCTATCAACCTTCTAGTTGTATCTAGAGAACATAGGGGGTTGTAGCCTCCTTCTGGTTGTAGATAGAGAATTGGGGAGTTGGAGCTTCCCTCAAGTTGTAGCCTGAGAAACTAGGGGGTCGAAACCTCCTTCCAGTTGTAGCTGGAGAATTGGAGGTTGGTGCTTCCTTGAATGTAATTCTTGACATATAAGAAAAATATTATGTTGTTTTCTCCGGCAATGTGATTCCACGTAAATATTGGTGTATTGTGCATTGTGTGGATGTGTTTGTTATTGTTTATTATGCATTGTTGAACGTTAATGCTTATGATACAGTAAGATATTGATGATAAACATATGCACATGGTTGAATAAGTAAAATAATATACTTTTTGGTTTAAAGTATTTATAATTGGTATAATTTCTCATTATTGATTCACCCTCCTCTCAGAAATCCAACACCTAGCTGGGTAGAGACTAAAATAGGTAAAAAATCACCAGATAAAGGAGTCACCCTAGACCCAGTATTAGGTCATTTCTACACATTAGGGGGTTTAAGAAACATAATGTCCTAGGGTGATCAACTGATTCCCCAACAAGTGGGTGAGGTGGACAATTTAGATCTATTTTCCTATGATTGGAAGTAGAAATCTATAGTAAGGAGAAGTCATAAGAAAATAAAGTTAACACTAGACAAAAAAGTGGTTAGTACCACTGAGGAAGTAATCATAGACATGAATAAGGCCAAAGAGAGGCAAATTTTCTACACAATTTTTTCCATATCTCATGCTTCTTATGACAAGGAAGTAATTGAGGAGAGGGAGCTAGAAAAGGATTGGTACAAAATTGATTCCCTAAAACACCAAGTTCAGTACCATTAGGAGGCAGGAGGAGCGGTCAAATTCAAGGAAGACTTATTGGATCTATATGATATCCATCGGAGGACGCAATAAACTTTGATAGAAAGGACGATATATCTTTAGGAAGAGTCTTTGCTATTAGGAATTACCTTCAAATAGCTGCACATGTGGGAAGATAAAGGAGTTTGTACGCTGAAAAAGCTGGAGTTTGTGTGGGAAATACAGAAGGAAAAGGGGTCATAGGACCATAATTTAGAGATATTGTTAGATGGGAGGATGACTCAAACACACTTGGTGGCCAAGCATTGGGCCAAAATTGTTGATGAACTTGTGGACATAGTAGATGAAGAGTGGGCCCACTATAATTAGATCTAGGATAAGATTAACGAAATTATGTTGAGGGTTCTAAATTCCATTTGACTTAAAAGTAGGAATCAAACCCAAAGATGAGGCCCAATTAGACTATTTACAGGCCCAATTTTTTATTCAAATTATTTCTCATTCTTACGGGAAGAGACAACTAAACCTCCCTGCTAACCTTCTCTCCTCAGAACAATAAATATTGATTTCTCTCTTTACGATAGATAGGGAACATAATTAAGAATGAAAGCTACAAAGCTAGAAAGTAGGTAGTACCAAACAAGGAAACCCGCAACAACAAACACCCCATACAACCCAGACACCCAGACCCCTCTATTAAGTATGTATGATTTTGGATAAAGTATTAAGAGTAGGAGATCTTAAGTTATCTCTTGAAGGGTGACGTGATGGGATCAGAACTAATAGGATCATGTTCTGCATGGTGCTAACAAACTGCAGGTAAAATATAAGGATCGATAAGTGTGATAATCGAGGTATGTGCCAACAACTTGTGTAGGTGTATGTTGTGGGATCATCAAATAACTAATACCTGGTAACCAAGTCCATGTGAGAACATACTGAATTAACCAATTGATTCATTCCAAATCTTAATCCATCCATCATCCTCCCCAATCCAAGGTAAAAGGTTCTCCATTCGAGGTAGCGTGATTCTTCGGATTGATGATCCGACAAGTTTCAATGGGATTTAAAGTTTTACTATTTCATTCTCATTACTGACTCTCTTTTTAGGGACACATTTTTTCAGAGTATATTTAAGAATAAATTGACACATATAGACAACTCAAAAGGAATTAATCTAGCAAATGATTAAATGAGTAAGAGAAATATAACACAGTTACTTTTAAAGATAAGTTTTAAAGGTGTTGTGATAAAAATGAATCAATTGTTATATGTTTAGCTCCACATAAAATAATTCCTAGAACCCACAAGGTTGTAGACCAGTTGGCAAGTATCGTGTAAATGGAAGGAAATATGTAAAGTTGGTCTCAAGTTCGATTCTCACCTTGATTTACTTGTGCTCCATGCTTGCGGGATGTGTGGCACACCTGGGGTTATAGTGGTAGAGGACAGATATCAACCACGTGTCACGCGATTACAAGAACCACGAGTTGTCGATTCCCCCAGTAAAAAAAATAAAATAAAAAATCCTAGAAACAAATATACAACAGTAATTATACATGCATGCAAATATCTCAAAAATGACTTGTCAATGATATAGAAATAATTAGATATTATGGGATCACAATTATTGTGTAGAAATAACGTAACATCCATATTAAAAAAAAGAGGAAAACTTGAGGTAACACAACAATTATCACAAGATAACTTGATTAATGAAAAAAATTTCTAGATATCGATACATAACGATCCAAAGAAAAACAGTACAAAATGTAACATTGATCACCAATTAGACTCCAAAGTCACTGCAGGCTCCAACAAAGCTTCCAATTAATTGTTGGTAATAGTTTCAAAATAAAATAAGAGCCAAAATTATTTATAATTCCAAAAGGTACTTTCTATTGCTAGGGTCCATTTATTTATACAAAATTAAACATCGAGAAAACTGCCACATATGTAGCCAAAAATAGATAATCATGAGTTTGATTCATGATGACTCGGGTGATCTAGGGGTATTCATACTTTCATGTTCTTCCACCTAATCGAACCACTCTATGAGAATTGATTGCAACTCTGAATGAACAAGAATTTGTGTTGATCCATTGGCATAGCCAACTCATGCTTCCTTTCACGATATTAATGGGTGCACTTCTTCATTTGGTCAGTTATCTGCTCTATTTAGTCCACAATCTTGACTTGGTCGATGACATGCATTTTCACATGTCCCTTCTCCATCGCAATAATTTGATGGACCTGTTCCTTGTATCCATCGACCAACCATTGCAAATAGGTTTCCATGTCATCAATCATCCAAAACTCCATGGGAGAACCGAAGGAAGGAAATTGAAGTTATTCCATCGATTGGTGAATCTTATCCTAGCTCTGATTATAGTGGGCCCACTCATCATCTACTTTTTCTACAGGGTCATCAACATTTTTTTCCCAATGCTTGGCCGCTGAGTGTATTTGAGCCATCTTTTTGTTTGATAGTGTCTTTATTTTATGATCCTATGACCCCTTTTCCTTCTATATTTCCTGCACAAATTCCACCTTTTTCGGTGTATCAACTCCTTTCTCATCCCATCTGTGCATTTCTTTGCAGGTAATTCATAACATCAAATATCCTTGCTAAAGAGATACCTCCCTTTCTATCCAAATTTATTTCATCCTCTAACAACTATCATATAGCTCTAGTAAGTCTTCCTTGAATTTGACCTTTCCTCCAACCTCCCGATGATACTGGAATTGGTGTTTTTGGGAATCAATTTTATATATATCCTATTCTAACTCCATCTCTCCATTATTTCCTTGACATAAGAAGCATGGGATATGGAAAAACCTATGGAGTAAAGTTGGATCACTTTGGCCTTGTTCGTTTCTATGATTACTTCCTTAGTGGTACTGACCGCTTCACTTTCTAGTGTTAACTTTCTCTTCTTATGAGTGATCCTTACTATACATTTATGCTTCTAATCATAGGAAAAGATCTATAAATTGACCACCTCATCCACTAGTCGGGGAATCAATTGATCACCCCACAACAATATGTTGCTTAAGTCCCTTGGTGTGCATAAATGCTTCGATATCAGGTCCTGGGTGACTCATTTGTCTGATGAATTTTTACTTATTTCAGTCTCTATATGGATGGGATATTTCTCAATGGTGATACCCTTTTGTGTCTTGTATTGAGTGTCCCTTTTAATCTCTTTTTGTAACATTGATGAATCATTTGGAGGGCTTTCACTGGGCTTCTTGGTTTCCACTTTATTTTTAGTCACTTTCTCTTATTCAACCTCAACATCTTGTTTGATCTCTTCCTTATGCCTCGTGTCTTTCTCTTCTTCATTATTACCACCATATTGGTCATTGTCTTGTTCTCCTTTTGTGACTTCATTGTTACCTTACTGGTTAGAGTCTTTTTCATCGCCTTTTCCATTTGTACTCTCTCCTATATTTCTATGTAATGACATGTCATGATATTTCCTACCAAGCAACTCCTTATACGAATCATCACT
Organism: Picea glauca; assembly: GCA_000966675.3. Lineage (NCBI taxonomy): Eukaryota > Viridiplantae > Streptophyta > Pinopsida > Pinales > Pinaceae > Picea > Picea glauca. Next base: position 433,426 of record JZKD02S2112902.1, on the reverse strand, counting down.
ACTTGATGAAACATCATTGTTGCTTTGATGAGGGGGGTCATTCCCTTTTGGGGAAACATCACTTTTATTTCTTCCCTCCTAGTCTTATACTTTCGTATTTTTCTCCTTTGGTGATCTAGTGGGGTTTCTCTCTGTTTCAGGATTTTCAATGATCGTAGGGGTTGCATAGTCCTCCCTTTTATCATCCTCCAATATGAATTCAATGAATTCACCCGACTTGTTTACAGTAAATTCTATATTCTTTCCTTCACCATTTTTATGTTCTACTCCTAATGCCTCTCTTAGAAATTGATCTAATTCATCCTTTTTATGTCGCTTTGCCTCCTCATCCTAGATTTTTTTTAGTTTATCGGACCAACTACATTATTTCTTTTTCTTTTCCTCAACCTCCTATTGTTGGGCATGTTGCTCCTTACCTCCTTTTATTTTCTCAATAAAATCCCACTCTCTTTGTTGCTTCCCAACTTTCCTCCTTTGTTCAGCGAGTTTTTCTTATTCCTTTTCTTCTTCTTCTTCTTTATTTCTTTATTCATCCTGAACCTTCCTCTCTTCAATTTTTTGTTTTATAATCCTCTCTTACTTTTATAATAAATTCAACCTTTATTTTTTTGTCGAAAGATCCTCTTCTCCTCCTGACTTTTCTACACCATACCCCATACTGGAGGATGCCCCAACATTCATTATTTTGATCTTTTCTAACATGGGAAAGGAGGAAAAAATGGTTACCCCAGGATTGGCTCTTCTCTTTTGTACTTCTTTCTTGTTGCGAGCATCTTTCGTAAACAAATCCTCCTCCCATTTTTCATGGGAATATGGCCAAATCAAAGACACCAGTCCCCACATGCTTTAATATAAATCCTTTAGGATCATGTTTCCTATATCTACCCATCATGAACCTATATTCCAAATGGACCTAAATTTCCTGCATCGCATGTTTGGCATCCTTTACAACATAATTCCTTATCTCGAAGTTGTAGGGAATGAATAGTTTCTTATTCTCTTTTACAATATTAGCATTAAATCCTTCCATGATCATTTGATAGAATATTTCCCCAACCACCAATCTATCGGGAACATAAATAGGTAGTATGTGTGGTGGGCTCATAGCTCCATATAATCTTAAGTATGTATTCTTTTCCTCAAAATACCAATTCCCTATGTAAGTCAAAACCAAAACCTATTTGGCATGTTTTGACAACCTAGGGAATTCTTCGAAAATTACAAGAAAGCATGTCATGGGAATGAGTAAGTCATATATTTGGGAATACAACTTATTATATTTGTTCTCCCACAACATACTGAAGTATACATGAACTAGAAGTTTTGAAACTTGCCAGTTTAATGACAATGTGACAAATGTGTTTTTTTGCAGATAATACATCCAAAAGAAAAGACACCATGTGAAACCTAGGAGGGTTACTTCGATGACTACATGGCGTGTTTTATCCTGTATTGTTGTGTTTCGATCGAGGTCGGGGGTATTTCATGTTAATTGTTGATGACATCATGAGAGTACATGGAGGGTGACGTGACAGTTCCACTGTGGTTCCTATGGGTGAATGTGTCTATACCTGGTTAGTGAAGCCTTTGATGCGTTTGGGGTCCCAATTTATCAGATGCGATGAAAGTGTGAAGTTTGAAATCGACGACTAATATTAACTCACCTTTATTGATCGAATGATGGAGATTGCAAGTGTAAAATTCGTCGGGCATCAAGTGATAGTGATGCTGACATGTAAATCTAATGTAGAGGGAAATGACGCATGACACAATTTCACTAGCTCACTGTATGGTCCGATGTGCCAGGGAACAAATTAGTGTGTGGTGTATAATCATACGCCCAATCATGAGATCGATGGATGTGAGCCCTTTATACCCATGATTGGACACACACACACACACATATAAACTCATTTAGACACAGTAAAAAAAAATAGAAATATATTTAAGCATATATCAACATCGTTAAGGGATCAATGTAGGTTAAGTGTTGGGTGCAGACCATTTTTGAGGGAAAATCATGACGTGGGAGGCGGATGCACATGCAGAAGAAGCAACACGTGTAAGGCAGACATGCATGCAGAAGAAGCAGTACTTGCAAAACAGACGTGCATGCAGAAGAGGAAGGCATGTGAGGCACACATGCAAGAATACCTAGCCATGATAGGGTTAGGTTTTTGGTAACAAAATGTAATGGTTGGTAAGACGAAAATATGTATAAGTAGGTACCTAGGAGGTCTAGCTTGGGGGGTTGGGTTGGATGTGTTGTTGTGTTCAAGAGGGTTTTGGGAGGTTCGTTGTTTTTCTCTTTGGGTTGGTCTGTGTTACTATGATGTAAACCAGTAGAATGACTCTAAAACCCGATTGATCTTGAAGGTTGTTGAGCTGAGGAGAGGGAATAAGAGAGATATTGAGGGTTAGATCATAGGTTGAGGATCCTGATGTGATCTAGTCCGCCTCATTGTAGATCTCAACCTGTTTGGATGGAGAATTGTAACGCACGAGGCACTATAATTGTGGAACTAGAATAATAAAATAGCATAGTAGCCAAATATTTGTGGATGTAGCCTAGGAGGGGTGAAACACGGTAGATCATGTGTTATGTGATTGAATGTTATGTATCTCTTTTATTTTTATTGATTAGATGTTAAAAAAATGTGTGAATGACTATATAGATTTGTTACTTTACATGCATAAGAAATAATGACAAGGTATTCCATATGATTTAAATATTAAAGTAATAAATGAAGACTACAGAGGTCAATCATAGATCCCCACTCATTTCCCATGATGCAAGCACTTGAGATTTGCAACCACCCACAAGAATTATCTCAGGTGAGACTGCGCATGCACCCTGCGTGTTGTGTTTCCTTCTGGTTTACCAGGAGGTCCGATAGTTTTAGGATGGTTATGTTGGAAACCAAGTAGACCTAAACTTGGGTCATCCCATGATGGGTAGTAGGAGTAAACTATATACCAACAAATGGTTTTGTTTTTGGTTGGAACAGAAAGGGATAGAGTGAATGATATCTGTTGAATAATCATGAAGATATGGTGACACAACATTAAAAGAATGAGAATATAAAATGGGATGTTGATATCGTGGAACCCAACAAAGGCAGAGATCGAGATCTAGTTGAAAACAATGGAACTAGAATTTGTGCAGAAAGATAATAGAACCCCAAAGTTAACACCATGCAAATATTTGGACAAGTACGTATTCAGTGACTTTCATGAAGTATTTTTCTGTGATTTCCCACATGTGTTGTAGGAGTGGATATTGAGGTTGAAAGACAACCACCCTACAAATCGGAATAGACAACTAGAATGAAATCATGTGGAGATCATGTAGTTACAACAAGTTGACAATAAATTTGTGCATGTAGTAGATTTCTGGTTAGACAACATTGTTGTAGGATTTATCACATAATTTGTAGTAGATACTGTGAAGTCTTACATCGAAGCAGAGAAAGAGTTCCTGAAGGGACCTCGAGGTAGGTATATCAGATCGATGTATACTTCCATCAATATGTTATTGTATAACAAAGGTGTAATGACAATGGCCTTAGAAAACTAAAATTCCTTGCGTGCATGGGAGAAGGGAGGAAGCACTGATAAGAAACAAATAAATGGAGGAAGAGATGGACAAAGGAAAGAAGGAAGAGGCCTTGGATCCAATCATGATGGAGGAAGACCAAATCAACAAGTTCATGGAAATAGCCGTAAGAATGCGCAGTGGAGTACCCTACCAATATAAGATGAACAATAAGAAGAGAGCCATAGTCACAAGGGAAGGCTTGGAAAATGATGAAGAAGAGGTAGAGGATATTCGAGATGTGGAGTAGATTGAGGAAATCTTGAGCCCGACATATGAAAGGAAGAAAAGAGGTCCAAGAGAAAAAACCAAAGGTAGAAATCCTATCCATATTAGTTTCAGTATGGAACCCATAAACCCATGTGCGACTAATACACTAGAAAGAACACCACCGTTTAGGAAACCGAATTTCAGTGGAAGAAACGCAATAGGAAGTACATCTACATAGGGAGCAACAACTGGGGGAGCTAGTTCATGAAGCATTAGTCAAGGATATACACCACACGGACGTAGTAGTTCAACATTTAGGATGGCAGGACAAGATCCCACCATCAAGTTACCAGAATTCAAGGGAGAGGCATCGAAGGAGCCTGAGAAGCACCTGCTTATCTGTGAAAAGATCTGGGAAGCAAAGCAGATCATAGATGAGGATACCAAAATTGCACAATTATCCATCACACTAAGAGACCATGCACTATATTTGTACATGAGCTTAGCTACAAACAGTCCACCAGGAACAACCATAACGATTGGGGATATCAAGAAGTTGTTGATAAATAAATTCCAAAAGCCTAGCTTAGAGGATCAATACATGAATGAGATGATAGAGATCAAGCAAAAACCAGGAGAATCTGTCTAGGAGATAGACCAGAAATTCAATCTTTCATATGTGTAGTGTTGAACTTATGAATCTGGTTGAGGGTTTGCCTTGTAAATCTGTTGGATACCCTCTTGGAAGTATAGGGCTTGTTGTAGAATGGTTTTGAGGAAGATATATTGAAGTATATTGTTAGTTCACTTAGTTTGATTTATTGGCATATCTTGTGGTGTGTTGTGAGAGACACTTGTTAGTCGTCTTGGTATATGATTGGCTTATGAAGGATACATCATTGAGGCTACATAAAACTGAGGTTATGGAACATGGTTTTATGTAAGGGTTTATGGTATTTGGTTATGGATAGTGTGATGTATTGCTAGAGAACTTTTCATGGCTATATTGTCACATGTATTTGGTATATGGTTGAGATGCATGTTGGGTACATGGTTGAGACAAGTAGTTGATGATTTGGCACATACATGAGGTGTATAATTGATGATGTTGGTACATCTTTATGAGTCATAGTTGATGTGTATATTATGCATGATTGGTACATACTTGCTACATGGTTGGAGGCATTTGTTAGTAGCATTTTTGACACATGGTTTATGGATGATGTAGCATACTTGTCTTGGTATATTATTAGAAGCACATATTGGTCTTGGTGATGATTATGAGTTGTTGTGATATGCTTGGTTGATGCACATCTTGGTGATATTGTGCATATGTTTGAGAGTTTTATTGGTGAGTAGATCTGATTTGCTTGATAAGATTGATGAGACATGTTGTTGTGATAGGTTGTTTGGACAAGTTGTTGTGACAGGTTATTTTTACAGGTTTGGTGCATGGTTGATGCACTTGTTTATGGTACAGGTTGATGCATGGGACATGTTGGCACATGTTATTGGTATAGGTTGTTTACACGTTATTGGTACAATTTGATTACAGGTTGTTATAGGTTGTTTGGTGTAGGTTGATTGGTACATGTTTATAGCAGTATATCTCATAGTGATAATGTGAAAGTGGTTCCATCATTCTACTTATATTTCAAGGAATTTGGAAAGGGCAATGATAGGTGGTTCTATCCACTTCCCAATTATAGACGGAACATAAAGGGGGTTCTAGCCTCCTTCTGGTTGTAGATAGAGAATTGGGGAGTTGGAGCTTCCCTCAAGTTGTAGACTGAGAAAATAGGGGGTTGAAGCCTCCTTCCAGTTGTAGTTGGAGAACTATAGGTTGGTGCTTCCTTTAATGTAATTCTTGACATATAAGAAAAGTATTATGTTGTTTTCTCCTGCAATGGGATTCCACGTAAATATTGGTGTATTGTTCATTGTCTGGATGTGTTTGTTATTGTTTATTATGCATTGATAAATGTTAATGCTTATGATACAGTAAGATATTGATGATGAACATATGCACATGGTTGAATAAGTAAAAAAATATACTTTTTGGTTTAAAGGATTAATAATTGGTACAATTTATCATTATTGATTCACCCTCCTCTCAGAAATCCAACACCTAGTTAGGTAGAGACTAAAATAGGTAAAAAATCACCAGATAAAGGAGTCACCCAAGACCCAGTATCAGATCATTTCTACACACTAGGGGGTTTAAGAAACATAATGTCCTAGGGTGATCAACTGATTCCCCA
>JZKD02S2112902.1:407976-427350 GCA_000966675.3 Picea glauca | reverse complement strand
AACCACTCTATGAGAGTCGATTGCAACTCTCAGTGAATAGGAACTTGTGTTGATCCATTGGCATAGCCAACTCATGCTTCCTTTCGCGATATTAATGGGTGCACTTCTCCATTTGGTCAGTTATCTGCTCCATTTGGTCCACAATCTTGACTTGGTCGATGACATGCATTTTCACATGTCCCTTCTTCATCGCAATAATTTGATGGACCTGTTCCTTGTATCCATTGACCAACCATTGCAAAAAGGTTTCCATGCCATCAATCAGCCGAAACTCCATGGGAGAACCGAAGGAAGGAAATTGAAGTTATTCCATCAATTGATGAATCTTATCCTAGCTTTGATTATAGTGGGCCCACTCCTCATCTACTTTTTCTACAGGGTCATCAACAATTTTTTTCCAATGTTTGGTCGTTGAGTGTATTTGATCCATCTTCTTGTTCGATAGTATCTCTATTTTATAATCATATGACCCCTTTTCCTTCTATATTTCCTGCACAAATTCCATCTTTTTCGGTGTATCAACTCCTTTCTCATCCCATCTTTGCATTTCTTTGCAGGTAATTCATAACATCAAATAGTCTTCCTAAAGAGCAACCTCCCTTTCTATCCAAATTTCTTTCATCCTCTAACGACTATCATATAGCTCTAGTAAGTCTTCCTTGAATTTGACCTTTCCTCCAACAACCTGATGATACTGGACTTGGCATTTGAGGGAATCAATTTTATATATATCCTATTATAACTCCATCTCCTCCATTATTTCCTTGTCATAAGAAGCATGGGATATGGAAAAGCCTCTAGAGTAAAGTTGGATCGTTTTGGCCTTGTTCATGTCTATGATTACTTCCTTAGTGGTACTGACTGCTTCACTTTCTAGTGTTAACTTTCTCTTCTTATGAATGCTCCTTACTATACATTTATGTTTCTAATCATAGAAAAAGATCTCTAAATCGACCACCTCGTCCACTAGTCGGGGAATCAATTGATCACCCCAAAACAATATGTTGCTTAAGTCCCCTAGTGTGTAGAAATGCTTCGATATTAGGTCCTGGGTGACTCATTTGTCTGATGAATTTTTACTTATTTCAGTCTCTATATGGATGGGATCTTTCTCAATGCTGATACCCTTTTGGGTCTTGTATTGAGTATCCCTTGTAATCTCTTTATCTAGCATTGATGAATCATTTGGAGGGATTTCATTAGGCTTATTGGTTTCCCCTTTATTTCTAGTCACTTGCTCTGATTCGACCTCAACATATTGTTTGATCTCTTCCTTATGCCTTGTGTCTTTCTCTTCTTCATTATTACCACCATATTGGTCATTGTCTCGTTCTCATTTTGTGACTTCATTGTTACCTTACTGGTTAGAGTCTTTTTCATCACCTTTTCCATTTGTACTCTCTCCTATATTTCTATGTAATGACATGTCCTGATATTTCCTACCAAGTGACTCCTTATATGAATCATCACTACTTAATGAAACATCATTGTTGCTTTGATGAGGGGGGTCATTCCCTTTTAGGGAAACATCACTTTTATTTCTTCCCTCCTAGTCTTCTACTTTCATATTTTTCTCCTTTGGTGATCTAGTGGAGTTTCTCTCTGTTTCGGGATTTTCAATGATCATAGGGACTGCATAGTCCTCCCTTTTATCATCCTCCTATATGAATTCAATGAATTCACCAGACTTGTTTACAGTAAATTCTATATTCTTTCCTTCACCATTTTTATGTTCTGCTCCTAATGCCTCTCTTAGAAACCGATCTAATTCATCCTTTTTATGTCGCTTTGCCTCCTCATCCTAGAATTTTTTTAGTTTATCGGCCCAACTACATTATTTCTTTTTCTTTTCCTCGACCTCCTATTGTTGGCCATGTTCCTCCTTACCTCCTTTTATTTTCTCAATAAAATCCCACTCTCTTTGTTGCTTCCCAACTTTCCTCCTTTGTTCAGCGAGTTTTTCTGATTCCTTTTCTTCTTCTTCTTCTTTATTCATCCTGAATCTTCTTCTCTTCAGTTTTTTGTTTTATAATCCTCTCTTACTTTTATAATAAAGTCAGCCTTTATTTTTTTGTCGAAAGATCCTCTTCTCCTCTTGACTTTTCTACACCATACCCCATACTGGCTCACTGTATGGTCTGACGTGCCGGGGAACAAATTAGTGTGTGGTGTATAATCATACGCCCAATCACGAGATCGATGGACGTGAGCCCTTTATCCCCATGATCGGACGCTCGATGGAAGAATAAGTCCCACAATCAACGGTTCATATTAATTCTCAATTTTTATTGAACGTTCACAATGTAGCGAGGAGAAGCGACAATCAACTGTTGGGTGAAAATGACGCATGTGTTGGCTGAAATCATGGCCCATCAGCCGCTGAACGACGGGATCATTGGTGTTGATTGGTCCCTCGTGACTCTTTCCAGTGGGGACCTTCGATGACCGACAACACTCAGACTGAGGTGTGACGCGACAAACCCGTTTTTGGGATACAGAGCGGACGTGGAGGTGCCACGGGGCTTATCTCGTGGTGCATACAGTCTTCTCTCTCTAACGTGGGATATATCAATGGTGACGTAGCAATTGCACAATTTTCATGTGGCATCCCTTATGGTTCCCTAACCCCTGCGAATAGCTTCTTGTCTCGATGTCGACGAACTACTCATATTTGAAGTTGTTTTAAATTGGATGGTGGCAATTAAAGGGAATCGTGATGTGTTTCCTTCACACTTATCAATGGGCCCCTTTGTGGTTTTTAACTTCTCTGATGATCACATCGGAGTGAAGCGACAAGAGAGCTTGACCATAGCATCAAGTGTCATTGGAGATTCCTAACGTCCGATGCATCCATCGACAACGACTGAATACGGGGTCCATTTTGATTTTTCATTTAAAACACCTTCCATCGTTCGATCCGACGACCTCATCGGTCAAACTCACTCGATGTCTCATTTCCTTATCTTTTTAAGCACTTGAGCTTGCATTCCTTACCCCAGTTGCTAGGGATCTCGTTTGTTTTTGTGGAGGTTGCATAACTTTGTTTAATCAGTTGGGGACAAAGAAGTTTAGACCAAGAACCAAATAATGCTAGAGAAACCAAAACTCGCAAACTAATGGAAGAAACAATCAATTCAATCAAAATAAAGAGGGGTACCTAAAAATCTTAGAAAATTTGAGGGTGTATTGAGTGCTCAACAAATGCAGATTCACTAGGTGAAACCAACATCTTTATACCTTGCCTTTTTTCTAGTAGTGAGAAATTTTGGTAGTTGGCTTTCAATTTAAGATAACAACCCATAGATGATTCATAAGTCTATATATATATATATATATATATATATATATATGACTCGAGGAATTTTCATCCTTATCTGTCTATGGGAATTCATTTGATTTCATGCCTCTTTTTCATCAAACCAATATCCTATGTCTCATTAGGCGAGAAGTGATTTGGGAAGCACAACTGATAGGAAGACATTGTATCTTTAATTATTTAAAATTAGAAACCTCCTCATGGTGTCACTTTGCTGCCAATGAATGTCCATGGCCCTGATTGAGTCACCCCGATATCACAAACCTAGCTCTACTTCCAACGAACGTCCATAGGCCTGGTGGAGATATCTGTATACCCTCCTTGATTTTACATTCTTTCTTATTATGGAATTTACTTTTGTCCTTTATTTTCATATGCCATTTATTGCACATGCCAAGAATGAGCTAAGGATGAGGATATATGTTTCTTAGAGGATAGGATTCAACCTTATGTTTTACTTTATTGTATTCACTGAAAGAAGTGAGATCCTTCTCTACTTCATCTATGGGTATAGGATATATGATGCAGGAGCATCTCTCCACGTAGCCAACCAGCCATCCAGTCACGTCAGCACGCACGCATTCAGATGCTGAAAGAGAGGCGCAACCTCATTTGAATTTGAATTCAATGTAATTAAATGTGTTTAGGCTGGTGAACCATAGAAGCCGTGCCTTTGAGTAGGCATTAGGTAGATCGACTTTAATGCCAAGATTGGCTGAGATCTAGATCTAATTCTGGACTAGACAACCCATTGAATGTAATTTATTAGAGTAGGTGAACCTGGAGGGAAGCGCTCGATTGAGCCCTCAGGTAAAAGAGATTTTGGGGAGATCTCATTTTTGAGTTAGACAAGATAGAGAAGAGAAGAGCCAGAGAGAGCTCGAGAACACTTTGTAAATACAAGCATTTGCCATTTTAATATAATGAGAATCAGTTTTTCCTGCATGAATCTCTGTGTTGAATGGATGTCTGTGAGTGTTCTCCATGTTTTGTGAATGTATGCTATAGTTGTGCATTTGCAGGGTTGGTTTGATTTCAGGTGAAGGTCTTTGAGGCTTCACACCAGGAGGGTGTGACAGGACATTGCAGGTTCTGAGAGCCGTGCATAGATGATGCACTTCTGAACTCTGCGGAGTCAGACAAAGATGTGTTGCAGCACAGGAGCTGGGATCAACAACTCAGAGGGAAAAGACCTCAAGGTTACTGAATACCTTGGAGGCAAGGCTGTTATATGAGAAACACAGTTGCAAACAGAATTCTGCTGTGAATTCTGTAGAGCTCTGCCAAGTGGGCATTGAGCATATGAACAAGGTGTAGTTGAAGGAACTCTGTCATGAGTTGCAGACAAAGTCACTGATGATTCTGTAGAAGCTCTGCCAAGTGGGCATTGAGAGTGTGCACAATGGTGCATTGAGGAAGAAGAACTCTACTGAGAGTTTGAAGAAGAAATATGGAATCACTCAGGATTTTGTGAAGCTCTGCCAAGTGGGCATTGAGCCAGTGCAAGGAGTGCACAGAAGGAAAAAGACAGAACTGTTGAACGTTCTGTGGAGAAGATACTCCGCCAGGAGGGCGTCGAGGAAGTGTGCAGACAAGCACAAAGGAAAGAACTCTTCGAGTTCTGGAGCTAAAAGAAGAGTCCATTTAGGGACCTTTACTGGGTTATTGAACACCCTGGAAGGCTCAGCAAGAGATTGTGTGAGCAGAAGATAGCCAAGAGGGCATTACATTCTCCATCTGAGGGAGAAGAAGGACAAAATTCCCCAAGGGGTCTGAGTGTTTGCAGAAGCTCAGGATGGATAGCACCAGCGAGTGCATCTGAAGGCTCTGCAAGGAGTGCAGGAGTTGGAAGAATCCTTCAAGGATTCAGCAGGAGATAAAAGCTCAGGAAGGGCAGTGTTTATACATGCGCGACAAAGATCAAAGGCAAAGAGTTCGTAAGGAGAAAAGGAGACAAAGGTCGAGGCCTTTGAGGAAATTGGAAATTATTCCAAGTGAGGAAGAAGGCGCATAGAAGCTCAGGAGGGAGAACAACTCCTTTCAAATGGGCTGACAGATTCTGGACCGTTAAAGTTCTACGTCCAGGAGGCACATAGGAGGAGCGCGCATAGGAGGAATGATCTGAGCCATTAGATCTGGCTCAGGATCACCAACAGCCGTCGGATCGGCAAAATTTGCACGTGAGTTAAGCTCTCGTAGACAGAGGAGCAGTCCCGAGAAGCATCGGGATATCAGGACTCAGGAAATCGGGATTCTCGAGGCCATGAGTATCGGGACATATCAGGTCTCGAAACAACGAAATCGTGAGAAGCGATCAGAATCGTCCATCTTGAGGAGGACGCGTGGCAACAATTGGGCGCCATCAGAGGAAGTTTCCCATCGGCATATCGAAGGTTTGGAAGGCGAGACTTCTAGAGCATCAGAAGTCACGACAGTGCGAGATTGGATCATGACCTTTCGTTTGTGGGGACGCATGGCAGAGATCCAGGCCACCGGGAAAAATTCTCGACAGGGAGGTCGTTCATCGGCATATCGGGGATCGAGATATCGGAGATCCTGAGAGAAAAGAGCTCGGGCGTTTCAGGATCGCGAGGCCCGAAACCCCGAATGGATGGGAGTGCCAATTATGAGGCCAGTTGTCAGCTTAGCACTGAATCGGGATTCGGCATTTCGTGAGTCCTGAGGAAAATGACACTTGGAGTCACGATATCGCAAAACATGATACTCTGATAGGTAGAGAACTGTGTGGGGGCCACAGGAGTCAGTGGAGGACAGGTGGCATCCCATATCGGGAATCGACATATCGCGGTTCCTATGGACGTATGCATTGTGGCATTAGAAACCTAGAAACTCTGATGAGAGGATTGACTATGGTCACGGGGTAATGGTCACGAGGAGCAGAAGCTGAGCCAGGAGGGCTAGGGTGCAAAGGATGGGCATCGGGGATCGGAGGATCGCGAGTTCTGAGGACTTGTGAATTATGGTACGAGAAAGACTGAAAAAGTGATAGTAGCATATGATTGCGGCCATATGGGTTGATGGTCGTATGGACCAAAGCGTAGCCAGATGGGGCTAGGGAGAATAGGAGCGCGTCAGGAAATTAGGACTCGGCATATCACGAGTCCTAAGGGCAGATGCATATTGACATTTCAAGAACCGAAACTCCGATGGAGGATAGGGCTGAGGTCATATGGAACTACTATCATATGAGATGGACGTCTAGCCTGGAGGACTAGTACATAAAGTGTTGTATCGGTTAATCGGTTAATCGGGAATTGGAGAGGGCAGAAACTCTCGACAATAGGGATCTCGAAACCTCGAAGCTCGATAAGAGTTTCCTGTAGGGAAAATTGGTCACGGTGAATGCAGAGACCGTGCGGGTATAGAAATACCTGTGGATTGAGTTTTCAACAGTGATTCTCGAGGGGATCTAAAGAGCCGCTTCGACTCAGTTGAGGATTTTTTAATGATCCTGTGAGCAGGAGGTCGGGAGAAGACCCTGCGGGGTGATAGAAGGACCTCGTCTACATCAATATACTCTCCTTAAGTCCATTTTTCCCTCAATTTTTCCATACCATGAGCCAGACAATGTGTTTATTCCCTGGTTGATATGCATACAGAGATGTGAATCATTTTTGTGTTGGAATCTCTCGTTGAAAGAGAACTCCTTATTTCTTCTATGATGAAAGATTAAGACAAGAGAGATGGGTTTTCCAGGTCTCACCAAGAGACTAGAACAAAACACCCTCAAGATCATAAAAAAATTAAAATGAAATCAATACCAAAACCAACTTTAGGACAGAAAGAGAAATAACTCAATCATAACAAAAACAAACAAACCAAAAAATATCACTCTATCTAAAGAAAACAAATTGAAGGAAGACCAAACAAGTAAACTATGGTACAAGACACTTCCTAAGGTAGGAAAGTAATAAAAGAAACATTTTAGGGCACGACCATTGACAGGGAGAGCATCAAGCTCATCCTTGAGATTCTGCAACCTGTATGTGCCTACCTCAATCTTCCCAACAATTTGGAAAGGACCAAAACATAAGTTTTGAAATTTTGAATGTTTCCCCTTTGGCTCATTGATTTTATCCCAATTCAAAACATATCTCTTGCTTAAATTTTTTTGTCTCCAGCCTTATGTTTGTCAAACCATATTTTAACTAATTATTGATGAACTACAAAATTCTTTGTATCCCTTTCCCTTTCTTCCTCAACCATTAAAAGTGCATCTATCCTTTGTTGCATGCTTGATAGTGGTTTTCCCCTTGAGGCCTGAGAAATATGCAAGGATGAGAGATATAAATTAGTCTGTAGAATAACTTCCTACCTGTAAACTAGGAAATAAAGACAATTCCATAAGGATTCTTTAGGATTTACTCTATAATCCCACAGAGCATTATGAAGTGTGATGTGCCAATTCCTATGATTTTCTACTACAGTTGTTTTAAGAATTATTACCAAGTTCTTATTTGTTGACTCTGCAACACCATTTCCCTACGATTAATAGTTGGAATAGTATCTCAAGATGATCCCTTTGTCCATAGAAAATCCAATCAAAAAAGTAGAAGAAAATTATGCAGCGTTATCAAAAACAAGATTGGAATGTACCCCGAACCTTGTTATTATGTGTTGTCCTAAAAATCGTATTACTATCTTCTCATTAACACAGGTGAGGGGAATGGCCTCCAACCACCTCATGAAATAATTTATTTCATTCTATATGTATTTTTATTGTTTGGATGAGTTTGGGTTTATCTCTCCTATGACATTTATCCCCCACTGCTCAAAGGGTCTAGAGATGGTTACTGGCAGCAATGGAATGGATGCCTTCTTCTCTTTTCCAGCACTCAATTGAAAAAAAAATCATTTTCTTACATATTTGTCTACATATCTAAACGGATTCAAGCAATAATATCCTTCCTTCAATATTTTATGAGAAATAGTCTCTCCTACGAGGTGTCCACCTGCAAGACCACTGTAAAGTTCTCTTAATACGTTTTTATCATCTTCCCTCTCCAGAAAGTTAAGTAACATGCCATCATAATTCATGTGGAATAACACATAATTTATTAGATGGTACTAGGTGTATTTTAACCTAATCTCTCTCCTCTCCCTAGGCTTCATATGCTCAAGAAAAATTACATGATGGAGGAAGTAAGGTAAGTCTATGTACCAAATAGTCTTTCCCATGTGGGATGTACAGTGCCTCGCTACACGATAAATAAAGTTCATTGTCCCAACCTAAATTTTTTGTCTAAATTAAGTCTTGAGATTCCATAGCTTGTTTACATAATCCTTGTCCCCTGACTGTCTTTCCAGGTTTGATGTCTAGATCAAATTCTTGGATAACAACCATTTAATTCCCTCTCCTTTCTTGTTCTATGAAAAGATACCTTACTGCAGGGTGAGGTACTATAACTTTTGTATGGTTCTTCAAAATATATGACCTAAAATGTGTTACTACCTTATAGACAATGTATGCTTGTTTATCAATAGTCGGGTAATTAAGTTCAGGCCCCTGGAGGTTGGTGCTCATGAATGATATGGGGGCCTCATTGTTTTCATCATCCTTTTGAGTATGTACCGTGGCTAAGTATTGGTCAAAAGAAAAGGTATAAAGAAAAAACCTTTGCTGAAATTGGGGCTTCGTAATATAGGGGCTTGAGATATAGTAGCTTTGATTTTATTGAAGGCCTATCTTCCTTCCTCACTCCATTTGAAATATGTGTCTTTGTGTATCATATTTTTTAATGGTTTAATTATTTCTTCAAAATCAGGTGTAAATTTCCTCACAAAATTAATCTTTCCAAAGAAAGATTGCATGACTTTTTTATTATGGGGAAGTGGAAGTTGTGAGATTTTCATTACTTATTCAGGGTCAATATTGATGCCATATTTATAAATAATATGACCTAGTGGTTTTCCTTCATTCACACTGAATATGGTCTTCTTTGGGTTCAAAGATATCCCATACTTCTTACACCTTTCAAAAATTTGGGTCACGTGAGCAATGTGCTCTGCTCTGTTCTTGGCGCAAATTGTGACATCATCTAAGTAGACCACTACACACTTGTTTATTAACCCTCTACATCCATATCCCATTATAAAGTAGCTCCTACAATGATTAATATGAATGACATGTGTTTATATGTGAATGTTCCCGATTTAGTCCGGAAAGTTTTCTTCAATATATCTTCTTCCGAAACTAAAACTTGGTTATACCCTAAGAACCCATCCAAAAGTGAGAATATCTCATATCTAGACACAGCATGTATAAGCATTTCCATGGGGGTAACAAGATAATTGTCTTTTCATGAGGCCCTATTTAAATTTTTGAACTCGACACATAAACAAATTTCCCCTGACTTTTTTTTCATAGGCACTAAATTAGCTACCCATGTAGAGTGCCTCACTTGAAATATTATATTTGCATCTAATATTTTTTTGAGCTCTTTCTACATCATAGGCTCAAGAGATAGATGAAATTTCCCCAGTTTCTATTGGAATGGTTTGACCTATGGTCTAAGTGGAATATTATGTTGAATGATCCTAGTGTCATATGTTTTCAAGTCTTGGTAGGACCATGCAAAAAAATATTGATATTCTTTAAATAACTTCAGGTAATCCTTCTTCGCCTCACGAGACAATGGTTTTCCAAGGGATTGTCAACATTCCATAAATTTATGACTTCGTGGCCAGGATAAGAACTATCAATTTTGACATTCTTGGGGTTTAAAATCTTTATTGCAAATCAAATACGTTTTTGAGGTTGACTACTCCTCTAGTTATTGTATGCAGTTTAGGTTGAGTCATATTATTGTCCTCATCTATATTATGTTCCCCACATTCTTGTTCAACCAAAATTTTATGGAAAACTTCATCATCAATAGCTAAGTCTTTGAAATTTTCTCCATTAGTTAGGAAGGAATAATTTGTTCATGTCCTTCAAACACCCTCTCGTTGGTAATGTTATATGGGACAAAATATTTGTATAAAAAATATATGGAAAAAATAGAGGCCTCATAGTCTTCTAGGGGAGATAGTCTCGGGGTTGTTGTAGCTAGAGAGTAAACAAGTACATTCTTAAATAGAGGGATAGTTGTGATGTTAAACGCTTGAAATTTTTCTATCAATCTGTGTACTCCCTGTTGGGAGTTACTTAGGTGAGGGGAATTGAAATGTATAGTGTTATTTACGTGTCTTAAAATGATTTATGATTCACCGAAGACAACTAGTTCCTTAATTTTTAAGTCAATAGATTTATTGAGTCCTTGAACCTGGGCTTAATATTCAACCGTGTTATTTTTGCATTCAAACTCCAGTCTACATGATAAGAAACTATGTTTACCTATTGTATCAATGAAAATCCATCCTACACCAGCTCCTTCCTGAGATTTGGATCTATCGAAGAATACATTCTAAATCTCAGAAGCAAAGTTTGGAACTTTCTTGTTATGATATATGCTTGCAGCTTCAATTTTGTTTTCTAAAATATGAACTTGGAAATCTTGTTTAGACCTGTTGAATTATTTAATTATTTATGGGTTTTCCTATAGAAGAAGCTCCAATTTTTGTGAGAATAGTGTTTTAGACATGCAAGGTAGGAAGTTCCCAAAGTCATAGTCATAAGAATAATACCCTAATATAGGAAATTATGTTGAAGAGGGTTCATTTGGGAATTCCAAATTAGTGATGGTATGTTTCAGATACTTTTCCCTATCAATATTGATCACGTTGGAATGCCCTTTTAATGTTATCCATAAGTGGAACTAGTCAATACTGAAGTAACCGTCTATATTTTTAGACCAGTCCTAGCTTAACAACATTCCATAACCTTTTGGAATATCTACAACAATGATGTCAATGACTTGGTGAAACTTTCGGTTAGAGGTGATGTGAATCCTAACATCTTTTACATCATTGATTACACTGACTTCACTTCTTTATAGTTGTATAATGTATGTATCACTTTTGGTAGGGGTTGTGTTCAGCTTCTTAAACACTGAATAAGGCATTTTTTATGTTAGTAGTAGCATCAGATAGGTACTTCTACATTGGCCTGTGTCTATCATGCGAAAGTCGTCAAAAGCCTAGTGTGATTTTACTTTAGTTAAAAGGAATTAATTCAAGTAAAAGTGTTTTTATTAGTGAGTTGAGTTATTTAAGGAACATGCTTGCCATGCAACATGTAATATAAATCTTAAGTGGGTTTGAGAAGTAATCTCAATCGTGGATCACTTTGGAGATTAGAAATAGATTGTAACTCATGATTATAAAAGAAAGGCTAGGGTGAAGGACGAAGTAACTTTAGGAGGAAGTCACTCTTGATGAGAGAGATTGAGAAAACCTTGGTGATAGACCAAGGTTAGTATCTTTGGTGAGATGGAAAGATAGAGAGACTCTTGGTGAGATGATAAGAGAATGGGAACTTTGGTGAGATGCCAAGGTTATGAAACTTGTGTGAGATACAATCGTGAGAGACTTTGGTAAGAGATCAAGGTTGAGGATATCAAAGAAGGACTTTTGCTAGCATGAGGAGGGTAAAAGAAAAGAAGGACTTTTTCTTACAAGAGAGTGAGAAGATCTCATTGGTTGGGTGAAGAGATTTGATCCAAGGGTTGATGCAGAGAGGGTTGGGTCATGAAGGATCGTGATTCAATATATTGGATAGGTGGATAAGAACTTCCATATAAATATCATATAGGTCAAGGAGAAGAGAGAGAAGAGGCAGTCGTAGGTGGGTTTCATAGGATAGAATCCAGAGGAAAGTGTAGTGTTGTATGGAAGTGTCCATACAATTTTTCCATACATGTACGTTGTTAAAAAAATATATAATCACATATGTACATGTGTCAGCTGAAGGAGAATCATGTATACCTCAAAAAGTGTGTTTTTCAGGAGCCATAAGACAGAGTAGACTTATCCAAGTTTGTCTGTAGTTGTATTTCTCTTTGAGGGCCATTTTCCCTATTACAGGAGCCCTGATTTGACCTTAATAAAAGAATCTTAGGACTGGTTTTCCCTCTAAGGTTTTTCCAGGGGTATTTTACTCGAGAATATTGGTGTATTTTGTGTGATATTTTGGTTTCCTTATTTGTGCTTCCATTGTATGTTTAGTTGAATACTTAGTTGTGATTTTAGTAGATAAAGTGATTTTATTTTAAGCCAACTGTTGGGTGCTGGGTAGGGGTGTTATAGCAATATTTGTCTCACCATTGCTATCTTGCATAGAGGGCCTTTTTCCATTTCCCTGTGTAGACTTGTCATCCCTTTTTGATGAATCCAGAGCCAAAAATATACATCTTTCCACATATACTCTCCCTATCCACTATGCAAGATGCGTATACGCTGGTTGCTCCACTACAACCTGCATACATCAAGATTTGTGCCAGAAAATACAAAAATGAAGTCGGGTTCCCATGTCACGACAGGAGATCTATGATCCTTGGCCTTCCATATACCAGAAACATTCTGACTCAACCCTTCAGTTGCATTCTGAAGGCTATAAAAGCACAATTATGAACTATGGAATAGAAGGATAAAGCATTCAACTTTGAGAGAAAAGTTACTCTGGAGAAATTACTTCATATTGAGTCTGCATCCCTTTGTACCTCAAGTCTAAACACAGTGTTCAGCCCCCAAGATCTTTCCCTATTGCCGAGAGAACCTCATTGACTCTCTCCTATGAGCTTGCCTTTGGTGGAGGATTGAAGTGGTGGAGGCCCAGTTGGAAGGAACTTGGTTTCTTGGTTTTGAATCGTACCGACACGAAAGTCTGTAATGTTGTCACTTTTGCTGATCAATTATTAATAGAAATACTCCTTTCTTATCTTATTGGTATATTGAAAATGTATGATTATTATCTATGGGCGTGTTTGTAATGTTCATTAATGGATTATTCTATCTGAAGTGATAACCCCCTTTATATCATCATTATATACTTGATTTTCTCCTTTGTTAAGAACTTATTGCAGGTATAAATCTTTGGGTCGAATTGCTCAATGGTGGAACAACATCAAATGTTGGATTGAGGTAGGCCTCTTTCTTATCTTGGACATTAGTTTATATAGAATATGTTGGAATTGAGTTGATTTCTATAGTCATACCTGTCTATTGTGGTTTACCCTTGGCCATGGAGAGTTTTCCCCTCGTAACAGAAATGGCGACTCCTCTGGGGAGAGATCTTCCTTATAAGGGTTGAAGTACTTTTCTTCTTACATCACTATTTTTCCTTTGTGTTTCTTATTGTATCACTGTTTGGCAGATTCTTTTCACTCTGAGTCAGAGTTTTCATCCTTTTTTCCCTTGCTTGGCCTTGTTTTAAAGGTTATAAGCTCATTTTCCCTTGACATTCACGTACACATGTGTGTTGCCTCTCTGCAAGCTTTGTATATACGCACTATTCTCCTTAACAGTCTCATATACAACTTTTCCTTTCTTTTTTTCTTAGTTTAGTGACTGTTGGGTGAGTTTTGATGGTTGTTGAGCCTTCTTAGGTCTCTGTAGTGTATGTTGAGCTCCTATGGATTGACAGGAAGCTAGTTGGGAGTTGAATTTATGGGCATAGTCTTTCTCATTGTTTTTCATTTTTTGGTTTTTCCTTGAACCCTGCATTGTTTGCTTGCCTGCTTGGTATTCTGCTTGAGTTATTTTGTTTATACACAGTAGAATTTATATATCAGGTTTCTTTTCAGTCCATGCATTTTCTCTTTAATATATTGAAAATACAAAAAAATAGGCATTTTGCATTGATTAACGTTTTTTGTCTTTGAACCTTTACCATTATCTTAGTACATTTAGCGAAAGATTGCATTTTACTTATGAATTGCAGAGTTGAAATTGAAAATTGCACTGCTTTTATTAGCATATCATTCATTGAAAAGTTAAACATAGACTTTGCATTATATTCATATTCATTTTCTTATAGAGTCATAACATCATGAGTTTCACTTCCATACCCTTTTGAGTAATCACGACCAATAAAATTTACGCTTTAAACTAAAATTGATTAGTCAGGATTTTATTTTTTAGGGTGCACAAACTAGTCTAGGATTTAGTGCCTTGGAATAGGATTTTTGTGAGTAGACTTCTACAAGCCAATTAAATCAACATATGTGTCTGAGACAAAGAGTTTAGAATTCCATTGTATCATTGGTAATATCAAGAGGATCCTCTCACACCGGAGTTAATCACGAGGTCGTGCGAAGTTAGTTGAAGGGATAACCCCTGGATACTCACCTAGTGTCAGAGATATTTCTGTGGATTTATTCGTATTTGGGGATCTTGCTAGTACCCATACCTCTGTGAGAGGCAATGCTTTCAAGGTTTAGGGCTTTTATATCATGCCCACACAGTGATATGGACTTACGACCGCTCATCTGTGCATCTATTATACAGAGGTTTATTAATTTCTTGACTTAGGTATCTCATAGGTTACTTACAGGGGTTATTTTACATGTACCCTCGGTCAAATAGGGGTCGGACAACACACAACCTTTATGGAGGATTACTTCTCCGGGGGGATCTGACCGAATGGTTGTTAATCCCACGAGGGCCTCTATAACTGATTATGTTACCTCCAAACTTTAGCGGGGAGTCTCGGGTGCCTCTTGGACGAGGCATACCTTCTTTAGCGAGGAAGACCACTCAGTCACTTTAGCCTGTTTGCATGCATATTGGTTGTTTGACTTTTTGGTATGCTCTTTGATTACTAGTTGGACTTAAGAGTTTATACTGAGTTCTCTTTATCATGGATAGTGGAGTTCATTTTTCTCCTTCATTTACTGCTACCCCCCCATGACATTCATGGGGGAAAATCCGTCCTCTTTTTATGATGGTATGAAAAATTATAGTACTCAGTCAATGCCTTGGGTCTCTAATCATTTTTCTCATGGTATGTCTGATATGTCTTCTCACTTGACATCCTCTATCTTGCCTCCTTATGCAAATACAATTTTTGGGTCTGGGGGCATGATGCCTCCTTCTTATCCCTCTCTATTTCGTCGGAGTCATATCCTTCAAACACCTCTTACGGTAGGAGGTTGGAATCTTCCTTCCTACGGATCCACTATGCAAGAAGTAAGTGCCCAATTAAGCAATCATTCTACTTGTTACACTCCATCCACTTATCCTTCTTCCACTATGTTGATTCGTATGAACACTTTTCACATGGTAGACCTCCATCTGCCCTTTGGTGTTTCATCTGGGGGAAATTAATTTTATAGTATGGGCAACCCCCTCACGAAGTTCCTTTGTCTAGGGGAAACATATATCCTCACGTGAGTGACCCTTGTCATATTTCTTTATCTTCGCAAGTGGCTTCCCCAGTGTTGATGCCCTTACAACCCTTTATGAATCAACATGGAGGAGGATACTATCCTGCTGGATAGGGACAGGGTGTAAACTAGGATCCTTCCTGGCTTGCAATTTCTCAGAACCAATCTTTCCTTCGAGTTTGGTCTCAAATTCCACAATTCACTACCGCCACAAGTCCAGTCAGTGCGTGTCATACTGACATTATATCACCAACCTCTACTAGCCATGTTGGAGATTGGTTGACAACCTCTTCGAGTCATGTTGAAGACCTGCAACCAGTCGTTGCAAGTCATGCTGGGGGCACAAGTCCAGTCACTGTGTGTCATACTGGCATTATATCACCAACCTCTTCTAGTCATGTTGGAAATTGGTCGACAACCTCTGCGAGTCATGTTGAAGACCTGCAACCAACCACTCCAAGTCATGCTGGGGTCACATGTCTGGTCATTGCTAGTCACACTACACATACATCACCAACCTCTGCTATTCATGTTGGGGATCCATCTCCAACCTATGCGAGTCATGTTGGAGATTCACTACTAGCCTCTGCAAGTCATGCTGGGAGCATGTCACCAGCCACTGCAAGTCATGCTGGGGGCATTCATATGATTGAAAAGCCTAGACGTCTTGGATGTAATCCCAGATTCCTTTGTAGGACTTGTGAAGAAAGTCACCTTACTCATTTGTGTTATTTTACTACTGGGATACCAGAAACGTGGGGCTCACCTAAGGGCCATTCAGGTTCTGAGGCATCTATGGTTTCAAAACCCTTTGTTCCTTCTTTGGTTGATACAACAGTCATGCCAATGCAATCTTCGGATGACACCCCATTCCCTTTAGTGGTTGATGCATCCTTTGACCTTTTTGTCTCACATCCCATTCAACCTGTGGTTGTGTTGATGCAATCTTCGACCGACACCTCTCCTATGTTTGGGGGTGATGCGTCTCTTGACCTTGTTGTCTGACATATTGTTCAACCAACGGTCATGTCGATGCAATCTTCGACCAACAACACTCCTATTTTTTGGGGTGATGCATCTCTTGACCTTGTTGTCTCTCATCCTATTCAACCAATGGTTGAGGAAGTGATAGTATTGATGCAATATTCAATCGACCCCACTCTTCTCTCGGAGAGTGACAAGTTTAAGGAAGTGTCCGTGCCAATGCAATTTTTGGTTGATCCTTCTCTTCTGGTTATAGTTCTACACCTTATATGCCATGTCCTTAGAATTTTTGTTACTTCACCTTCTAAAAAAGAGAGAGTTTTAATCTTCCTGAGTTCTCTCCCTCCAAGTCTTGATGAGGTTCCCTTTGATTGGGATGGTCTTGTGGGGTATCCAATGCCTCCGCCTATGTCT
Source organism: Picea glauca (assembly GCA_000966675.3). Classification (NCBI taxonomy): domain Eukaryota; kingdom Viridiplantae; phylum Streptophyta; class Pinopsida; order Pinales; family Pinaceae; genus Picea; species Picea glauca. Next base: position 410,352 of record JZKD02S2112902.1, on the reverse strand, counting down.
TTTCCAGGAAGAGGCATTAGAGAGAGCCTTGGGTTTTCCCAAGATTTTGTCAGCTATCCGTGAGATACTGACTTTCCGCAGAAGACCGAGATGGGAGTCTTGGCCTCCCTCTTTACGTGTTGATTAAGATAGAAAAACGAGTCTTAGTTAAGCTATTTTCCAACTCGCCTAAAACTAGAAAATATTGTTGAGTGATTTGTCCCTTTCACACTTGTTAAATTGGATTTGAAAGGTCATGATTCTTAGTTAAGCTCTTTTCTGACTCATTATCAAAAATAGAAAATATTGCTGAGTGAACTTGTCGTTTTCACGCTAGTAAATTGGATTTGAAAAGACATCTATTTGGCACAAGTTTACCCCTTTTTCACACCAGGTAGACTAAAAGACATAAAAAAGGATATTTTTTGGCGTTAAGTTCTGATTGCATCTAATTCCCGCTTGCAGTATTGAGCCTTTAGCCGGTTCTCGCTTTGCATTATAAACCGTTCCCTAAGCAGTTTTTGCATCCTCAACCAAGCAGAGCCTTGTTTATATCCTTCGCAATTTGACACCCTATACCCTGGAGGGAACATCACCCCAAGTGTCCATCTCCCACATGCATTTCCTTGCATTAAGCATAGGTTTGTTCCACTGCTGGAACTAGTTTTTCTTACTTGCAACACTCATTTCCTCCTCTGTATCATAGCATTCATTTGTTATGAAAAAACAAAAAAAGACAGGTTAGAAGGGAGTGCTATATTATAATTGGTAGCATTCATGTTGCCTTTGAACAAAGCACAAAGTTATTGAGTCCTTGCGTCATCATAATTTTGGGTTTAGTATGGCCTTAGGAAGCTGATCTCATTACAGAGTTTTCTCTACCGGCTGGTTACTCTTTCAGTTCCTATAGAGAACATTATTGATGCCTCTTGCATCTAATAGTCACATCATTTGAGTCTATGTTGTTGGAGTCACCTTATGTCTCATGCTCTTGTTCAAAGTAATTCTATCAACCTGTGTCGACCATTCTTTAGAAATCTTGACTTTGCATGTCATCCATACCCTCAGATTGTCTCAGAATCACATGGTACTATGGTCTTATCATGCACCCTAGCCCTACTTTATTCATCGATAGGTCACCTTGAACCCAACAATCGACATCTCATGATTGGTCGTTGACTGGGTGGTTTCCATTGTGTTTGACGACAAGACATCTATTCACACTTTGGGATTCGTGAAGCGTCTTGGATGCCATTAGTCTTATTGGTGGTATCCTCTCCTTTGTCAACAATCTTCATCATTGGCTGCTATTCATAGGGTCTTTTTCGTATACCGCTTGCATTTGGTATACATGAAAGACACACAAAGTCATTGGTTCATGAACATGTTCCTCGTTCGATTTCCACCAAATCATGAAGCACCTTCTTTGTTCCTCATGTTGACTGATGAGAGATGCCTTAATGCTATCCTTTCAACGGGTCTCCTTCCATCGAATTCAACTCATTTATTCTGGATATGAGACCTAGAGTTTTATGAGTACCTTGAAGCTTGCAGTCATTAGTGGTAGGATCTCTCGCCATTGATAGATGGGAATACATCAATGTATCCAGATCAATGGATTTCTCAAGTGTTCAACACCAACTCCTTTATTCACACTTGTAGGAACGTAATCAGTGCCTTGATACCTACTTTCATTTATGGTAGGTTGTCTCGCGTTTGTTAACAGTATACCTCAATGATCGGTAATCAAATGATGTCTCATTGTATTCAACCTCAACTCCTTTATTCACATGATGTAGACTTGCACCCTCGGTGGATAGTGTAGAAGACATGAAGACATCACTATGTGGTCGCAACTTTCCTAAGTTGTTGCTTCCCTTTCATTGGCCCAACACCTATTCAACTTTAGTGATCATGGGAGATCAAATTGTACTCCATGGTATATAGATATCTTCAGATTGATTTTGAGACCGGTTTCACTGGGTCTTGTTCATGACTATGACAACTTTTGGCATGCAACCGCATTTGTATTTGCCTATTCATGGCCATGAACACTTTTTTGGTATATTTTCCACATGGATCTGCATTATATTCTTGGCAGCCATGTATGCAAAGTTAGTACAAAATGTAATGAACAATTGAGTTCGTCTAGCTGGTCCTCTACCACTCCACTTCTGGGTTATTTATAATGTATTTTTTCCATCATAGATACTCCTCTGATATCACACATTAGGGGTCATCTGTTATAGCAAGATTTTCCTCACCATTGCTATCTTGCACATAGGGACTTTTTCCATTTCCCTATGCAGACTTGTCATCCCTTTTTGATGAATCCAGAGCCAAAAATATACATTTTTCCACATATACACTCCCTATCATCTATGCAAGATGCGTATA
>JZKD02S2112902.1:379909-393986 GCA_000966675.3 Picea glauca | reverse complement strand
ATGTAAAGTTTTATTATCTCTCATATATTCTTGGGTGGAAGGAAGGGGCAAGGATGGAGAGTTCAACTCTCTCTTGATATTGGAGGATTGTATCTTTCTCTTGGAGGTTTATCCCACCCTCTACATTTTCAAGTTGTAGCTACCTTTGGAAGTCATTACTTCCCTTGAACAATAAACTATTCATTATTTCTCATATATTGTGCATGGTGTATTATGGTGTATTGGTGTAACTATTATACTATTATTCATTTCTCATTATATATAGTTGAATGGTTTAAGTATAAGTTGAAAAATGTTTTAAATTGTACTTGATACTGATTCACCCCCCTCTCAGTATCAAAAGGTTGCGCACATTTCACAGTGTTGCACACACTTGGGTAAGTTTGCATCAAACTGATATATATATATATGTGTGTGTGTGTGTGTGTGTGTGTGTTTTTAAGTTGAAGATCATGTGTGGTTATGAGGCTGGTGAGTCAGTAACCAAATAAGCCAGTGCACCTATCCATTTAAAATTAATCATACTCAAGTTATTAATATTATCACATTGTTGCACACAGATAGATCAGAAGAAAAGAGATGGGGGGTGAATTCCACTGAAAAAAGGGAAAAGGGGGGAACTTAAATCCTAGGGAATATTTAATTAATATTTCCATAAAAGTGTAAGCTATGTATGTTTATCTTATCTTAAGTTCCACGGGTTTGGAACAAGTCACCAAGTGGCCAAAGCTACTTTTGAAAGTGAAGAGTGTCAAGTTTAAGGCATGCAATATATATTTGTTTCCTTAGTGTGTTTTGGGGGGATGATTCATTCTTCTCAGAGGCAGAAGGGGTTGGGATATTTGGAAAACCTGACTATTACCTTATCTACAAAAGGAAGCTTGTAAGGGGTTTTTCTATATTGTAATCATAGTTTTGCTATCAAAGAGGCGAGTTTTCAGGTCGATGAGCAGTCTCTCTAGGTGAGATATTTGATGTCGAAGAGGTAGGTTATGAGGCCCATGAGAAGTATCTCTAAGTGAGATATTTATTTTTGAAGAGGCACGTTCTCAAGCCCATGATAAATCTTTCCAGGTGAGAGTTTTTCTAGGAATTATTCCCTGGTGCATTAGTAATTAGTTGAGGGGATCAGAGACTTTGTGTCCAGTATGTTGTTGGAAACCTGGAAGGGAAGTGGGGCAGCCAAAGGAATTTTGAGCAGAGAAGAGACACACTTCCTTGGGTGTGATAGACACATGGGGAATGAGATACTGTAGGCTAGTTGGAGCAACATGCACCTTGTACTGAGCTATTTTGTTGAGATTGAGATCTTATCCTAGCATTAAGAACCCTTTTTTCCCTTGTGGAGTTAAGCCCTATCTCAGGGGTGATATGTTGTTGAAAGTATATGAGCAACATAGTCTATGGCTCGAGGGAATGTCTGAGTTCTGCACGTAGTTGGTGACTTTTCATAAAAGATAAGTGTCTTATGTGCTTGTCTCATTTAATGTGTGCTTAATTATCTTTGTTTAATATGGGTTTAATTATTGTATGTTGTTGCATATAAGTAATTGTTGTTATTTTGTATATTGTTTCTTGCACATGTAAGTGTTGTGTTGATATTCATTATTATAGTTGTGCATGAGTATGGCAACTATTGATAGTCTTTCCTATTAAGTTAACCTTATGATTTTGGTTACAATTCTTCGTGAAGAAGTTAGTTTGGATATACACGCAAATAATTACTATGTGCCCACTAGAGGATAGATTTACTTATGTGCATAGGGGAGTAGTATGCACACATGAGGATAGATTTGTTGTGTGACACCAGAATGGTTGTGCGCATAGTAGTGTTGTGTGTTCAGTATGATTGTGTTCATTTACATTGTGCTACTTTTGATATTATAAGTTTTGTGTGTCACAACTCAACTTGAGGTCAAGTGTGTTACTTCAAGTGATATTGTGCAAAATAGTGTTTAGAATAGAAGCTGTGCAGTATATTTTGGAATAGCATTGTTTAGTGGTCAGTTGGATGATGTTACAAAATTGGTATTAGAAGTAGTTTGGTAATGGGGATGTTACAAATTAGTTTCATAGTGACATAAGTTGATATTGTGTGACATGGCCTAGCCTGGGTGGATAGGGATGTTACATTGTGGTATCAAAGTGAGGGTTTCAACACTGAGATTGCATGGTCCAAGTTTCTATTTAAGGAAAACTTCGGATTGATAAGTGGTCAAGTTTAGACTAATAAGTGTTTGAATTTGGAATTATAGTGTGTCTATGGTGCACCGAAAATAAGAATGCATAAGTGTGTGCACTGAATTTTTGACACTGTGAGATGAAACACTAGAACTACGCAGTAAACAACAGTGCATGAGTGTGTGCACTCAGGTTTGGGGTTGCGTAGAGTAATTTTTGTGGTGCATGCGTGATACTGATATGTGATGTATATGTAAAATATTAACATCATGCATTGGTATGTGTTGAATACCAGTTTGCACACACACTTCAAAAAGAAGAAAGAAAGGATTTTGGAAAATTGGTGCATATTTTTCATGAAGTTGTCTCATGAATTCACCTAACAAATCTTGTTTCCTGCAAATTTTGCAGAATTATGGGTAGAATCAGTGCAAAAGGTCAAAATAATGGAATATGGGTAGAGAGATTTTATCCATGATGGTGAATTTGGATATATGTATGTCGGTCTGGGTGTTGATGGTAAGAAATCCAAGTAAGAGAGAATTAACTTGGTAGAAATCATAAAGGGGCTACAAAAATATGTCCAAAGCTATAAAGTTTTTAATGAAAGGCTTATGAAAGCCAAGGAGCAACAAGATAACTTCAACATCAAGTTGATGCAAAGCTTGGAAAAAATAGAAAATAAAATGGATAAGGAGACCGAGACAAGTAGGTCAAGAAGTCATAGGTCTCATGATGAGAAAATAAAAAAAGAAAGAAGTTTTGATAGGCATCATCACCACTCACCAAAGTATTCATTTAGGAAAGCACACATTATCTTAATTCCATATCCTATTAGAAAGCACAAGAGAAGGACTAGGGTGGATGAACTACAAGGAGAAATGAATAAGATAAATCCTCCCACCTTTGACGGTGAGCACAAGAAGGATGGATATGTGAAGACTTGGTTGTTGGGTATGAGGAAGTACTTCCAGTTGCATAATTATTTTGGGCGGGCAGAAGGGATAATTTCCATCTATCATATAAAAGGAAAAACATCAATGTGGTAGGATCATTTTGTGCAAGTTCAATACATTGATGAGAATAAGGTTACTTGGAGGGAGTTCAAGAGACATTTTCAAAATAAATACTTAACCAAGTGATACTATGATAAGAAAATGGAGGATTTATTTGAAATCAAGCTTGGAAGTATGACAATAGATGAGTATGAAATAATATTTTTAGATATGATAAAATATGTTGCATTCATCAAGGATGAGAAAGTTAAAATTCATAGGTACCTGAGTGGGATTCCATCATTTATCAATGACAAGATACAATATGATGACCCAAAGACATTGGAGGAAACCATAAGGTGCGATAAATTTCTTTTTGATCAGCAAAGGGAAGGACTAACTTTCCAAAAATCTTGGGAAGACAAGATGGAAATCAAGGTGGAACAGAGGAAGAAGGGGACTAAGCCACCATTTTCCATTAATACTGCACAAGGAAATCCAACTCTCAAGGAGCCCAAAATGACAGAGACAGCAAGGAAAAATCCATGGCAATAACCTATTCAATGTTAGGGTTGTGGTGGAAATAATATGCATAGATATAACCCTCAAATAGGTGATAAAGCGAGGATTGTGAACAATGTTCAACAAGTTGCAACAGTTAAAGACATGGGAATAAAAGTACAAAGGATTTATGCAAACCTTGATAACAAGAAATATGAGCCTCAGTCACACATGATTGTTGTGGAAGGTGATGCTAATGACCAACCCATTGCTATTTTAATTGATTCAAGAGCTAGTCATAGTTATCTAGATCCTAAGATGGTGGAAAGATTCCAATTTCGAAGAAGAAAGCTTGGAAAACCTTAGCTAGTGTAGTTAGCTACAGGAGAAAAACATAAAATTACTGAGATGGTTAAGGCATGTCCAATGAAAATGAAGGGACTGAGCAAAAAAATTTATTTGAATATCATACCTTTGGGCTCATGTGATTTCCTCATTGGTATGGATTGGTTGGATGAACATCATGTTGTTCTAGACTATTACAATAAGGAATTTACTTGATTGGATAAGGAAGGAAACTTAAGAACAGTTCAAGGAATTCCAAGAGTTGTAACTATCAGAGAAGTTTTATCCTTGAAATTGAAGAAAATTTACAGGAAAGAATTTCAAGTATTTGCAACACACATGGAGGAGGAACCTAAGGATAAAGTGCCAAGTGTTGAAGGAAGCATAGTACTAAAATATTTTGAGGATATATTTAAATAGATACCAAGATTTCCACCAAAAATATATATCGATTTCTTTATAAATCAGATGCCTAGAGCAGTACCCGTATCCAAGACTCCTTATAGGCTGAGTATGTTAGAGATGAAAGAGTTACAGATGCAACTCAAAGAGCTTCTAAATAAGGGTTATATACGCCCAAGTGTGTCACCTTGGGGTGCCCCATTATTGTTTGTGAATAATAAGAATGGCACATTGATACCTCGAATCGACTTTAGGAAGTTGAAAAAAGTAAGAGTAAAGAACAAGAATCCTTTGCCAAGGATAGATGACCTCTTTGATCAATTGAGGGGCATGCATATATTTTCAAAGATTGATATCATATTTGGATATCACCAAGTGATAATTAAGGAAGAAGACATAAGAAAGATTGCCTTTAGAATGAGGTACATACATTATGAGTTCACAGTAATGCCTTTCGAGTTTTCAAATGCACCATTAGTATTCATGTGTTTGATGAATGTATTTTGCAGACGTTACTTAGATATGTTTTTAATTATATTTCTGGATGACATACTTATTTACTCAAAGTTTGAAGAAAAGAATGAGTAGCACTTAAGGATGGTACTACAAGTACTGAGCAAGCATAATCTTTATACAAAGTTAAGAAAGTGCTCATTTTACCAGCGATACATTCATTATTTGGGTCATATCATTTCCAAGGAAGGACTAGTTGTGGATCCAGAAGAGATAAAATCTATTGAGGAATGGATGACACCGAGAAATGTTGTAGAGGTGAGGTCCTTCATGAGACTTGCAAATTATTACAGAAGGTTTATTGAAGGATTCTAAAATATTGTGCATTCAATTACATCCTCACAAAATAAATGTGTGTGATTTGAATGGAATCTGGATTGTGCAAGGACTTTTCAACACTTGAAGAGTTTGTTGACAAGTGTGCCAATTTTGAGAATTGTTGATTCAGTTGCAGACTTTGTTGTTTGCACATATGCATGCAAGGAAGATCTTGGTGGAGTCCTTATTCAAAATGGGCATGTGATATGATATGAATCAAGAAAGTTAAAAGAGCATGAAAGTATCTATGGTACTCATGATTCAGAATTGGCATCCATAGTGCATGACTTGAAGATGTGGCGGCACTATCTCATAGGTAAAATATTTGAGTTGAGAATAAACCATAGTGGTATTAAGTATTTTTTTGGATAACCAAGTTTAAATTCCATAAAAAGTAGGTGTTTATAATTCATCAGTGAGTATGACTTTGACATAAATCATATCAGAGGAAAAGAGAACAAGGTGGCTGACACATTCAACAGGAGGGTGCATGAGATGCATATTGTAGTTGTTAGCATGTACAAATCATATTTGTGTGATAGAATTTTAGAAGTTTCCAAATTAAATCATCATTGTGTGGACATAAAGGTGACTTTATAAAAAGGTATGCCGCAATAGAAATTGGAAGGTTATGAGTTAAAAGAGGATGGAATTCTCATGTATAGGCATAGATTCTATGTGCCAAATGATCAAGAATTGAAAAGTTTGTTATTGTTAGAGATGCATAAGGTTCCTTATGTTGGACACCTAGGTTACCAGAAGAAACTTTTTCGTAGTCAAAAAACAATACTATTGACCAGGCATGAAAAAGGAATTTGTTGATTTTATTGCTAGATGCCTTGAATTTCAAAAGGTTAAGGATGAGCGCATACATCTAACTGGTTTGATACAACCTTTTCCCCTCTTGATTGGAAGTGGGAAGTTGTAACCATGGATTTCATAACCAAGCTACCTAGGACTACTAAGCATCATGATTCTATTATGGTAGTGGTGGAAATTATTACTAAAGCTGCTCATTTTATTCCAGTGAATTCAACGCAGAAGGCAACCAACATTGTCGAAATATACATGAGAGAAATTTCTAAGTTGAATGGTGTACGTAAGACAATTGTGTTTGATAGATATTCTAATTTCACCTCGAACTTTTGGAAAGGGATATTCAAATGATTCGGGACAAATATAAACTTTATCATATCATATCACCCCGGGACATGGACAAATAGAGAGGGTAAATTGGGTGATTGAAGATATGCTCAAGATGTATGTAATGGATAAACCATCAAAATGGGAAGACTATAGAGTTTTATTACAACAATGGGTATCAATTTTATTTAAAGATGAGCCCATTTGAGGTACTTTATGGTAGAAAGTGAAACACGTCAGTGATTTCAGACAACCCAACTGACCATGCAATGGCTGGGCCAAATATACTGTGGGAAATGGAAGACTAGATGGTAAATATAAGGCATAATTTAAAGGCTTCCCAAGATAGGTAGAAATGTTGCGCAGATAAATGTAGAACCCACTGAGAGTTTAAAGTGGGAGACCATGTGTTTTGGAAAGTAAAAGCCATATGTAGTTCCCTAAAGTTGGGAAATTGTTCTAAGTTGGCAGTGCGCTACTATGGGCCATTTGAAATCCTAGAGAGGATTGGTCATGTTGCATACATGCTTGCATTTCCCACATAATTTTGTATTCATAATGTTTTCTATGTGATTGGAATGTGATTCATAAAAGTATGTACCTTATGATAATCATATTATTGATTGGAATGTGATTCAGGTGGAGCCAGAAGGAAATTTTCAAGTGATATCGGTTTGCATATTGGATCGGAAAATAAAACAACTCTGAAATCAAGAAATGGAGTTGGTAAAGGTCTAATGGACCTGGTATGGTCTTGAGCATTGAAATTGGGAGCATGAGAATGATATATGGGTAGAGTATCTGCATCTTTTTGAATATTTTTGAAGTTTGTATGTACATGTGTATATAATGCACTAAGGACAGTTCATAAATAAGGGGGAGGGGAATGTAATGTCCCTAATCCGAACCCTTTGTAATTATACTTATAGGATGTTGATCTGTTGGAACCAATTTTTGGTGTTGCGTGCACCTGAGCAGTGCTTGAGAATTTTTATCAAAGAAAGGATGTGCACATTTCACAGTGTTGCATGCACTTGGGTAAGTGTGCGAGTATGACCCGGGAGTGCACACCAATCCAAGTTATATATATGGTTGTATATGTATTGAGACTAGAGAGCCTGTGTGGTTATGAGATTAGTGAGCTAGGATGAAAATAGGCCAGTGTGCCTATCCATGTAGAAGTAATCATACTCAAGTTATTAATATTATCACATTGTTGCATGAAGATAGATCAGACGAAAAGAGATGGGGGGAAATATCCACCCGAAAAAGGGAAAAGGGGGGTACTTGAGTCCTAGGGAATATTTTATTAATATTTCTGGAAAAGTGTAAGTTGTGGATATTTATTTTATCTTAAGTTTCCGAGGTTGGGAATGAGTCACCAAGTGGAAAAAGCTACTTTTGAAAGTGACAAATGTCAAGTTTAAGGAATGTAATATATTTTGTTACCCTTAGTGTGTTTTGGGGGTATGATTCATTCTTCTTGGAGGAAGAAGAGGTTGGGCTATCTGGAAAATTTCACTATTACCTTATATGCAGAGGGAAGATTGTAAGGGGTTTTTTTGTATTGTAATCAAAGTTTTTTTGTTGAAGAGGTGGGTTGTCATGCCCATGAGCAGTATCTCTAGGAGAGGGATTTGTTTTCGAAGAGGAACTCAAGACCATGAATAGTCTCTCTAGGTCAGAGATTTGTTGTCGAAGAGGTGGGTTTTCATGCCTGTGAGAGATATCTCCAGGTGAGAGTTTTGTTGGGAATTGTTCCATGGTGCGTTGGGAATTAGTTGTAGGGATCAGAGACTTCATGTCTGGTCTGTTGTTGGAAACCTGGAAGGGAAGTGAGACAACCGAGGGACTATTGAGCAGATAAGGGGCACACTTCCTTGGGTGTGACAGGCGGATGGGGAATGAGAGATTGTATGCTAGTTGTAACATCGAGCACCTTGGACTGATAAATTATGTTGATTATTATACCTTAGCTTGGAGTTAGGAACCCTTTTTCCCTAGTGGAGTTAAGCCCCAACTCGGGGGTGACCTGTTGTTGAAAGTATATGAGCAACAAGATCTATGGTTGGGAGGAACATCTAAGTTTTATGCATAGTTGGTGACTTTTCATAAACCATAAGTGTCTTATGTGATTGTCTCATTTATTGTGCGCTTAATTATATGTGTTTAATATGGGTTTAATTCTTGTATGTTGTTGCATATAAGTAATTGTCGTTATTATGTATATTGTTGCTTTCACATGTAAGTGTGGTGTTGATATTCATTATTATTGTTGTGCATGAGTATGAAAAATGGTGATAGTCTTGATTTTTATGTTAGCCTTATGATTTTGGTTATGATTCTTCGTGGAGAATTTAGTTTGGCCATGTACACAATGAATTACTATGTGTGCACCAGAGGCTATATTTACTTGTGTGAAAAGGGAAGTAGTATACATGCACAAGGAGGACATATTTGATGTGTGACTCCAGAATGGTTGTGTGAACATTAGTGTTATGTGTTCAATATTCTTGTGTGCAGTTGCATTATGTTACTTCCATTGTTATAAGTTGTGTGGCATGATGCAGCTTGAGGTTGAGCATGTTACTTCAACTGATAGTTCGCAGACTAGTGTTTAGGGTAGAATCCGCGCAGTGTATTCTGGAATAGCATTGTTCAGTAGTAAGTTGGATGATGTTACAAAATTGGTATTATAAGCAGTTTGGTAATGCGGATGTTACAGATTTCTTTCAGAGCAACAGAAGTTGATATTTTGTGACATGGCCCAACCTGAGTGGCTGGGAACATTACATTAATCAATTTTAGTTAAGGTGAAATATACCAATTGATCCTAAACTGCATGGATGAAAGTATGGTCTAGGGTATCAAGAAATGGTCTTGCATTTTTCTTTCTGCGAGTGAGAAACAAAGATAACAATAATGTTCTAATTTTTCGACCATAAGCTCTAGTAATCCTTCTGAATGCGTTAACCTCTTCATGAGGGATTGCATAGGGTATTTCTATATGAAGGTATGTATTTTCCTCAATTTGAGGTGAGTTACTAGTAGTGGGGGTACCTTCTTTATGAGGGATATCCTAGGAAGGACTACCCATGCATGTGGGTTGTTTTGAATCTATAGGCAATTTGGGATATATTTGTACTAGAATTAGAAATTTGACTAGCCATGCATTCGTCAATCCCTCCTTCTAGTGCCAATTCTATTGAGGGATCTAAAGTCCGCTTCATTCAATAATAGGAATCACACCCAAACATGAGGCCAAATTAGAGTCTTCTCCATTTGGGGTAGTGTGATTCTCTGGATTGATGATCCGATGAGTTTCGATTGACTTTAATGTCTTAATGTTTAATTCTCATTACCAACTCTCCTTTTAGGGACAAGTTTTTTTAAAGTATATTTCATAATAACTTGACACATACAAATGACTCAAAAGTAATTAATCCAACAAAACATTAAATGAGTAAGAGAAATATAACACAATTACTTTTAAAGATAAATTTTAAGGTTGTTGTGATAACAAGTAACCAATCGACTTTTATATGTCTAGATCCACCAAAAATGATTCATAGAAACATATATACAACAACAATTATATGTGCATGCAAATACCTCAATCATAAATTGTCATTGATACATACATAATTCTATATTATGGGATCACAAGTATCATGTAGAAATAACATAACATGCAAATTAAACACAAGATGAGAATTTGAAGTAAGACAAAAATGATCAATATAGCTTGATTAATGAAAAATCTTACTAGACATTGATACACAATGATCCAAAGAAGAATATTCCACAATGTAACATAGATCACCACTTAGACTCCAAAATCACTTCAGGCTCCAACAAAGCTTCCAATTAATTGTCGAAAATAGTTTCACAATAAAATAACAACAAAAATTCTTTGAAATGCCAAAAGGTCCTTTCTATCACTAGGATCCCTTTATTTATAAAAAAATAAACTTGGAGAAAACTACCACATATGTACCCAAAAATAGATAATCATTAGTTTGAGTCATGATGACTCAAGTGATCTAGGGGTCTTTAGACTTGCATGTTCTTCCATGTAATCATACCACTCTCTGAACATTCAAGTGCAACTCTCAACAAATGAGAACTTGTGTTAATCCATCGACATAGCCAACTCATGCTTCTTGTTGCAGTATTGATGAGTCCGCTTCTCCATTCAGTCCACAATATTGACTTGGTCGATCACATGATTTTCCATATGTCCCTTGTCCATTGCAGTAATTCACTAGACTTGTTCCTTGTATCCATAAGCTGACAGTTGCAAATCGTCTTCCATCTCATAAATCAGTTGAAACTCTATGGGAGACCCAAAGGAAGCCAATTGAATCTTTTCCATCAATTGGTAGTTGTTATCATAATGTATTTAAAAGTTATCTTCAAAAGTAATTGTGTTATCTTTATCTTACTCATTTAATGTTTTGTTGGATTGATTCCTTTTGAGTCATCTATATGTGACAAGTTATTTTGAAATATACTCTCAAAAATTGCTTCCCTAAGAAGATATTCAGTAATGAGAATGAAATAATAAGACATTAAATACCATCGAAACTCGTCATATCATCAATTTGGACAATCACTCTACCCCAAAAGGAGAAGAGTCTAATTGAGCCTCATCTTCAAGCGAGATTCCTATTTTTGAGTGAAAGGGAATTTAGACCCCTCAAAAAGAATTTCATATATGTAGCATGTATGTTGACGACATGTTGCTAATTGGAAAGATCATGGATGCAATAAAGGAGGTGAAGAAGTATTTATCTTCCAAGTTCAACATGAAGGATTTCAGTGCAACAAAATTCATTCAAGGAATCGATATCAAGAGAGATCAAGAATCTAGAAATCTATGGTTGAATCAAAATAAGCATATTGAAATAGTTTCAAAATGTTTCAACATGTAGGATTGCAAACCTGTAAAGGTGGTAATTCCCGTGGGAAGCAAGGATAACTACTAAAGAGTTTCCAAAGACACAATAAGAAATAGAGGACATGTCTCATGTTCCCTATGCAAGTATCGTTGGTAGTATAATGTATGCAATGGTTTGCACTTGACCAGACATTTCCCATGCAATGGGAGTGTTGAGAAGATACATGTTAACACCTGAAAAGAAGAACTCATAGTTGTCAAGAGAGTATTAAGGTATTTGTGTGGCACAAAAGATTATTTTATATGCTACCAAGGGAAACCTAGAAATGAAAGTGAACTAGATATACATGGATTTGTCAAAACTGGTCGAGATAGATATCTAGATTGATGGAGGTAAACCAATGGATATGTGTTCAAGATGTTCAATGGAGAAATCAACTGGATGAGTAAGTGATAGACGGTCATAGCCTTGTCAACAATAGAAGTTGAATGCATGACAGACACTCATGGAAGCAAATATGCAGTATGGATGCAACAATTGTGTTCAGGGATTAAGTTTGAGCAGAGAGCTATGAAGATAAGTTTTGATAATGAAAGTGAAATATTTCTGGCAAATAACCTATATTATCATTCCAAGACTAAGAATATTGATGTAGAATACCATTTTGTAAGAGACATGGTGGAAAGAAACAAGGTGTTGTTCGAGAAGGTAGACATGCTGTAAAACATAACAAACTCACTGACCAAGTCTATGAGTGTTGTGAAGTTCTCTTGGTGTAGAGAGGCAATGGGCATTGTCTCCTTAGGTATGTGAACAAAAGTTCAGGAAACTCATGGTTTAGAAAAGAATACAACAAGTGGGAGAATGTTGGGTTGTTATATTCTTTGCAATGAAACTTGGGTCGAGGTGGATCGAATGGCAGTGCAAGTCGAAGGTTGATTTGGATCATCTGGGAAAAATCAAATTCAAAAGTGATCGAAAGAAAGTCAATAGGTCAACCAACAAAATGTTGGCATGAGGTTGTGTGAAAACCGACTGAAGACTAGATGAAGGTCCACTAGTAGTCTACTAGTAATCCGACTAGAAGTCGACTGTAACACAATCTCGATATTTGTGATATTTGTAGCCAATGATCTTCAAAGATATGTAACCATTTTTGGTGCCTTTATTTATGGTTTTTCCTACTATAAAGAATATAAATAAGGCATGTTGTAATGTTGTAAAAGAGAATATTTGATCAATTTGTATAGGTTGTTGGTCATGTAGATGTAAGCCGAATTGTTTGCAAGGTTTTCTTTGTGTGTAATAAAGAGGGTACGTTGTTTATTGTGTCTTAGGTGTGGACGAAGGTTAGGCATGCAACCTTTTATTTTGAATGAGTAAGAAAACACGAGAGAAATATGCTCAAGGAATGTTGGTTTTCCTATTTGGGTTTCCAGGGTAAAATGTTTTTTTACTATGTGTTTTCTTTGTCATTTCATTTTATACGTTAAATATTTCTTCTTGTATTTTGTTAGTTTTGGTGTGAAAGTGTATTTTCCTAACAAAATTGGTGATAAGAATAGTTCAAGGTAGGAAGAGGAAACCCCAAAGCCACTGCCACTTCCATTCTAGAAGGAGAAGAAGACAACAAAGGTTGAGGGGAATCAAGTTTCAAAATAAGGGTAATAAGAATAGATAGCATACATGCCTTCGATGTTCATCAAATAAAATTTATGGATAGTCCACAAAAAACATCCCATCTGAAGACATCCTCTTCTGTAAGAGAATAGATAAAATGATGAACAGTTCAAAGTAGCATGATGATCATCTAAAAAAATGGATAGACAGGGTGCAACAAACTTCCCATCTGAAGAAATCTGCTTCTATGAGAGAATAGTTATCCATGATGAATGGTTCAAATTATCTCGATGGTCATCTAACAAGATCAAAGTCTATGGTGTAACTAGAGGCCACATTAGGACATCGATTACTTGGCAGAAATGCCTCACACCATAGTAAAATATATATTGGACCAACATATATTAGTATATAAAATAATTAAATAAAAGTACAATATATCAATTTGGATAAATCAACACCTTGGAAACTACATTCAATTTCTAACTGTGATGAAACTGTAAAGATTATCCATATGTAAGGAACTACACAACAATAGGTTTGGCAATGCAGGTTGAATATGTAAGTTTCCAACTTTTGTCTTATCCTATTTTTCACTTCATGGTTCTGACAAAAATTTGAACAATTGTCCCCAATCCCACATGCCCAACTCATGCAAAATGTTTGAGGTAGGCCTACAAAAGGACACACGTTCAAAACTAATTGAAAAAACAAATTTAATTGTTTAAAAAATTTAAAACAATAATGTCACATTTAAATGTAAAAAAAAATTAAATGCTATAAATTTTTGAAATTTTTTCACATAGAAATATTAATCCCTTCTTATGCCTAAAATCCTTTTAAAAAGTATTTGAAAAGTTGACATCTACAAAGATTAATCAATCCCATTGATTTCAAAAATTCACATCTTTAAATATTAATCCCTTAATCCATCTTCTTATGCTTGATAAATATTAATTATTTTCTTCACTTTACAAATATTTCATGATAATTTTTAAGTTTTATTTTTTATTTTTTAAAATGATAATTGTAAGTTTTAATTAAATATTTTTTATATTTATATTTGAATTTATATAGAATTAATCAAATGTATTTAAATAATATCAATTGGGTTGAATTGATCTTTTAAATTATTAAAATTCTAAAAATTAAATTATT
>JZKD02S2112902.1:333983-357581 GCA_000966675.3 Picea glauca | reverse complement strand
GTTAGTTTTTAAAAATTAAAAAAAAAATAATTAAAATGAAAAAAAAAAATTCTTATTATAAATAATGAATTTGTTTATTTTTAATAATTTGAAAAAAAATATTAATATCGTTTATATAGAGATAAGAAAACATAATTGTGTTTATAATTACAAAGACACATGAATACAATGGTAGATTGAATTTGTACATAAGAGGAAGTGCTTCATTTGTAGTTTTCATAGTTTGAATTGTGCCTATAATTAGCAATGTAGGTTTGAATTACTAAAATCCTTGTAATCCTTCAACTTGGTGCATCTCATAAAGCTCGTCAAAATAGACCTTGTTAGCACCCAACCAATCCAGAAACCTCTACTAATAGTGGAGTTAATTGATGAGATAGGAGATGTGTGCAAAAATACTAACCGTGGTTGGGAACCAGGGGTATTATTAAAGATGAATAGTTTGGTTCATTGATGCAGATATGGATGAAGAAGTTTAGGTATGACATGTGGCTTCATAAGACAGTGGATTGGATGATATGTTGTGCTTAGTGATGTGCAGGAAATAGTTTCTTTGGATACCAAGTCTATCTTGCACTAGGAATTAGGCTTGATCAGCGCAATAAACCGCAATCTGAGGTCAAGACTCTCCTTTCACATGCCACAAAAGCTTGTGGGTACGTTGTATCCCACCACAAAAATTTGTGGTAACAGTGTGCCACATATCCCCTATGAAACTTTTAGAAGATATAAAAACGTGCCACATGTCCTCTCTAAATCTTTTTGAATATGCAAAAACGTGTCATGTGTCCTTAAACTTTCCACCTCCACTTGTCTCATATTGTGTGCCTGAAGAATTTCATCTCTGCAACATCATGAGAATTTTAACTTCTCATTATATATCACACTCTTGGAATATTTTCTCCAATGAATCAAGGCTTCTTACCTAATCACATCTTGAGAAGACTTCTCTTCCTACAAGTTCTCACATGAAGTTAAACTTTATGCAATAAACCAACTTCCTCAAAAATAATTCTGAGTCCCAAACTTCCTCTCATCACACAAAATATTCCTCAAAAATAATTTGGAGTCCCAAACTTTTCCAAACTTCTCCTCATCGCACAAAATATTTCTTCATATGACAAGTCAGGCCTAGTCATTTTTCTTACCTGCAGAACTCTTTATTTGTGCTCTTAGTTTTAATTCTGAACTTTAAGAACATTTTAAGTAAGTAAAATATCGAGGTCTTGTAGCCTATTGCACCATAGTTTCCATCCATGCGCTACATCACATTTCTACACATTATAAATCCATACAGGCAGGATTTTCCATGAGCTTTTATTTTGTCTCTACACAACATTTCACATTAGCCTGGATTGAAACTAGAGAATGCGTACACCTTTCAACGACGTACTTTTTGCACCTTAAGGAGAAATCTTATAGGAAAGGTCAACTCACCGCACATAGTGGGACTCCTGGGTTTTTGCACAGTTCGGAAAAGAAAGCTTCTGGTTTATGAATGCATGTGGATTTTGAGCCTTCAGGATGGTTTGTTTGATGATGGTTATCATGTGTAGCTTGACAGGGGGAAAAGATTTTGGATTATGACAGATACTTCCAAGAGCTTGGTTTTTGTTACATACCAAGTGCAAGTCTATTATAATTCATGGTGATATTAAGCATATAAATATTTTCTTGGATGGCGACTTCTCTACCAATATTTTGGATTTCAGGCTCGCCAAGCTAAAGAAAGAATATCTCAAGAAACAGAGAAAGGATATCGATGGGAATAAATCCAATGGAAATCGAGATCGAACTGAACTGGTAAGTGATTGTCATAGACGATAAGTCACTGAGGGAAGAAACAAGGAGCACAATGACTGTATAAATGGGTTTTTATATCGTTGACAGAGATATGGAGTGTCTGGTGCATATGAATTTATCAAAGACTTATGGTAGAAAACTTAAGAAACGAGAATGAAAACCAACTCACAACACCCGGAGGTCGAGGAAGCAAAGCCAAAATTCATTCAATTAATCAATAAGAATTACAATGTATATATAAGATGCCATACGGTTTGAAACGGTTGGAGCTAACCTCAACTAATCACTGCAACTAATCTCCATTATTCCTACGTCTCCCCTTTAATGGAGAAAAGATTGGCATCCACGCCTAACATCTCCCTAAACAATTCAAATTTGATCTTCCCAAGAGGCTTAGTGAAAATATTAGCAGCATTTTCACTAGTATTACAATACATTAAAGCAATGTCATTACACTGCATCTTTTCTCGAATAAAATGGAACTATGTATCATCATGATTTGTCCTTGAATGATAAACTAGATTATTTTCCAACTTGATTGAGCTCTGGTTATCACATTTGATTATCGTAGCTTTTCTTTGTTCTTCTCCAACATCTTGAAGTAGTATTCTCAACCAAACAACTTCACAAGTTGCTTCACACAATGCTTTATATTATGCCTTAGTGGATGGCAAAGATACAGTAGGTTGATTCTTACTGCTCCATGAAAAAATCTCGGATCCAATGTTAAAGGCATAACCTGTAGTAGATCTCTAATCATTCGCCAGCCCACTCAGAACTTGAGTAACCTATCATCTCAACATAGAATGAATCAATATATTTAATACCATAATCAATTGTGCCTTTGAGATACCTAAGTCCAATGGCTTATAGAGGTTTAGCCATAAACTGTGTTTCAAGCTTCCCACCATCTATCTATACTGTATCATTTACCTTCTTCGAATTCATAGTAAAGTTTCATGTTTTGCTGCATTGGAACATAAGAAACTTTACACTCATCCATTCTAAACTTCTTAAGTACTTCTGTGACATGTTTACCTTGAGACATAAAGGTTTGACCAGCACTTCTCCAAACTTCAAGACCGAGGCAGTAATGTAACTCACTAAGATATTTCACTTCAAATACCTTGACATCTGCTTCTTAATTCCACTAATCATTTTTTTTGAATTTCTCTATTAAATCATCAACATATAAGGAAATCAATACAACATGCCCCTTTTCATCAAACTTAGTATACAGATTTGAATCACTTTTGCTCCTCATAAAACCTTCCTAAAGAAAGAAGGAATCTATCTTCCCATAACATGACCTAGGTGCCTGTTTCAATCCATACAATACTCTTTAATTTACACACTAAATGTTCCTGAACACTTTTTACAAAACCCTTTGGTTTGGTTGAGTAAGGTAAACATGGTTATTCACTGGAACTGCTTCCAACTTCGTTCTCCCTGCATGTTGGTATGCCATCTCAAAGATGGATTCTGTAGAAAGCTAATCAGTGGTGCGGCCATCTCTGCCAAAGAATTCAAGGAATTTGCCATTCTGATCTGCCTTGGTGTATAAATTCGAACCATCAATTATCAATGCTAATATTTGGGTGTATGAAATTTTTCATTATCGCCCACATATCGCAAGATCAGAGGAGCCCATGTATCACATGATCAGACTTGGAACATATATTATCAGACTTGGAACATTCAAACCTTAAGTATTATTCATTTCTGATAGTGAGTCTGCGTATCGCATGATCAGAGGAGCCCGCGTATTCGGTTTTCTATCTGGACTGTGATATATATTTTGAAGTTGTCTGGACTGTGATCAGAGGAGCCCGATTGGTTGTCTGACTGTGATATATATTTTGAAGTTGTTGAGTAGCGAGATTTAATTGACAGTGCATAGTTCTTCAAACATCTCCTGGTATCGTATTTTGCTGCGAGTTTGTTGCGTGGATTTGCAAGGATAGCAAATCCGTTGGCAGAATCCTATCTCAATGAAACCAATAAGTTATATGGCTCGAATTTCATCAATTGGAAATTCAAAATTTAAACTTTGATGGAAGGTTATGGCGTATGGACTATCCTGAATTGAAAAAAGATGAAGTGCGACCCGATGCGACTGCAGGTGCGACAACGGAAGCAATCCTATATTGGGATAAGCGGGAGAAGCAAAGCCAAGATTGAGGTAGGTTTCTGCCAACAGATTCGCCATCCTTGCAAATCCTTCACGCGGCAATCTTGCAGCAAGATACGATACCAGGAGATGTCTGAAGAACTCTGCGTTGTCAATTAAATCCCGCTACTCAACAACTTCAAAATATATATCACAGTCATACAGCAAATCGGGCTCCTCTGATCACAGTCCAGACAACTTCAAAATATATATCACATTCCAGGAGAGAAAACCGAATACGTCTGATCATGCGATACGCGGACTCACTATCAGAAACGAATAATAATTAATGTTCGAATGTTACAAGTCTGATAATATATGTTCCAAGTTTGATCATGGATACACGGGCTCCGCTGATCATGCGATACATGGGTGATAATGGAAAATTTCATACAACAAAATATTAGCGTTGATAGCTGATGGTTCGAATTCATACACCAAGGCAGATCGGAATGGCGAATTCCTTAACTTTTTGGCATAGATGGCTGCACCACTGATTATCTTTCTACATATCCATCTTTGAGATGACAGACCACTCATACAGCGTGCAAGGAGAATGGAGTTGGAAGCAGTTCCAACGAATAACGATTTTCGATATAGCAGTTCCAGCGAATAACAATGCTTACGTTACTTGTTGTCCCTTCGCCGCTCCACAACGAGATCCCTTGCAACGAGATCCTTCACATAGAATAGAAGGGAATGTTACTTCACGCAGACCATGCACAGATCCTCCTTAGCGATCCTCACGAAGACCATGCACAGGAAGAACGGGTTCCGCCTCAGCAACGATCCTCCTTACAATGTACAATGTATAGACAGCGATCCCGCAGACCACTAATGGAGCGATTGACCTCCTCATGATCCGCCTCCTCACGATACCAAGCGATCCGCCGCCTCACGATCTGCCTCTTATAGCAACTCATAGTACCTGGAGGCCGGGGAAGCAAAGCCAAGTTTCGTTTAATTAATCAACGAGAATTACAATGTATATATGAATTCCATACGGTTTGAAATGGTTGAGAATTACAATGTATATATGAAATTCCATACGGTTTGAAATGGTTGGAGCCAACCTCACTTAATCATCGTAACTAATCTCCATTATTCCTGAGTAGCAATTTGGTATCGCTGGAATAGAATTTGGTATTTTTATCAAGCAATGCTTCACACAAGGGTTTAAATGATGAGACAAAAATACCCATGATGAGGATAAAATTAGTTTCAATAGCAGGAGGGAAAATAATTAAAACTGTTGGTGGTGGATGCAATGGGAAAACAATGGAGAATTTAGTGTTAAGGACTACATTATGGAGTGTATTGGTACTGAAATAAAAAAGGAGATGCCAAGCGGCAACGAACGAGATTTGAACATGGGTGGGAGAAGAATTTAGAAGCGGGGAACAAGATTTGAACATGGGTGGGAGGAGAAGTCACAGAAGTTGGGGAATTGGGGAATAGGAGGGAAAAAATATTCAAATTTTAGTTAACTCTGGCTGAGGAGGATGAGAGTGAAGAGCTTGAGAAGAAGGAGAAATACAAGAGTAGAGATCCCAAAGAATGGTGGAGGTTTAAAAACTTCCCACTTATTTTCCGTACTATTGCATTATCATTTGCTACTTAGCCTTACATATTCTACCTATAGGATTGAGTATCTATATTTGATCTCTTATATTTTGGGTATATTTATTGAGTATCCATCTTGTTAGTTTTTAATTTGATTTTTAATATGTTTTTATTTTAGGGACCATGGGATGGTTATCAAGATAGATCTTTTTATTGGGGTTGTTTAATCTAGATTATTTTGAGAATGAAATGAAGACAGAGATATAACAATCAAATATATAGATATATTGCAATAAACATAGAGATGCATAATGCACAATTTTTAATTAATGAGAGAAATGTACAGAAATTGTAAAATTACAGTGTGAATGACTTGTTAGAATGGTGACAACTTATCTTTGAGAAAAGATGTGATGGATATGCTCATTCGCAAGAAGATCATGTTTGCAATGAAGCTCCAAAGGCCTTTTTAACATAAAGAAAATACAAAGCCCTAACCTCGGAAGATGAAACACCAAAAGGTTTGTGGACCTCGATGGGGGTAATTGATACGTCAACTTCCCGAGGGCGTAACTTTTGCAAATGATTTATGTTTGGGGTGCTCTATACCTCATAGGAAAGGTGTAGTTGAGAAATATATATTCCATTTGGCCTAGCATCTTCCTCTGGCTACATGTTAGGAGTTATCGATCCCAAAAACATTTCGTTTATGGCCTCAAAAAATTATGCATTACTATACATTTCTCTCATTAATAAAAATTTTGCATTATTGTATCTCTGTGTTTATTTCAATATCTATGTATATTTCATTTTTATATCTCCACCTTCATTTCATTCTCAAAATAATCTGGATCAATGGTATGAGAGAAGGCCACTCTTTTTTGTTTCTTAGTGCATGTCTCCAACGATATCAGGGTATATATATTTGGGTCTCAAGCTAGTTTCCCTTGAGGACAACCACTCTCACCGGCCCAAGTGGCCTCCCATGACGAAAGAAAAGAGAGATGAGGTAGCATAAGATCCCATCAATTGTTTTCTTGCAGAATCCCTCGTGCAACAAAGGAATGAGATGTTGGATAATTTTTCCCAAATACTTCAACGATTACCGACAAGAGAAGGTGTGTCTTCACCAAGAAGTCACTTTGGAGATGCTACCCCATTCAATGTACAAGTTAATTTTGATATTCTCATATTTGAAGGTTAGATCGATGAGGATGCTTTGAAAAAGTGGTTAAATATACTAGAAGGTTATTTCTCCATCAACAATTTTTTTGACAGAGAAAAGATCATCTTTGCGCTCCTTAAGGAAATCTCCCATGCCAAACATTGGTGGGAAACTTACTGGTAGAAAAATTCCACAGAGGATTCTGGAATATTTGGGGCCGAACCCACTTGGGATGTTTTTATGAATGCGGTTAAGGAGAAATATTACATTGTGGGAAACTATGATGACCAGTACATGAGATGGACCACATTGCATCAAGAGAGGGGCCAAACAATGTCAGATTTCACAAATACCTTCCCTACCTTGTGCATTGAGATGGTATCAAAGACTCACATAGGCAAAGCACTACTATTCCACATGGAAAAACATGTTTGAGATATAAACCAAGTATATTCCCATCAAACCCATTTTGGAGGGAACCTATTGGATTGTGTGATTGGATAAAACCATAGAGACCAACGAGAAATTGGCTATTAATAATATTTCCAATGCATTCCATAAATGGATCAATACCATGAGGACAGTTAGGGAAATCAAACTTCTTAGGTAGCTTGCCCATGATAACATAATTTCCTTGAAGGATATCATGACCCCTATTTCCAAGTCTAGTTTCAAGGAATTTATCTGGTTTATGAGCTCATGGATACTGACCTCCACTAGATCATCAAGTCTTCTAAATCCCTCACTGATGATTACTGCCATTACTTCCATCTATTGGGTAGAGAAAAAAGGGTAAACTGATTTTTTTTTGTGTTTGTATGGATGGGCTTTGTGTCATTGTTTCTTGTGTGGTTTTTTTATGTGATATTTTTCAATTATATTTTTATCAAATAAACAATATCCCAAACCCCAAGTACCCCTTTCTAGAATACCTTTACCTCTACCTCTTCCAACTGTGCTAGAAAATAATCTCTCTGAGAAGATTTTTCCTACCAGATTTGTATACCTGGGGTAACTTTCTTTGTCAAAGTAGCAGTCACGATTCCGATTCTTCTCTTGGAGAGCCTGTGAAAATCAAAGACGGAATGTCCACATAATAATTTACAAAGAACTGATACGCTCAATTTAGGGTTCGAGGTTGTATGGATTAGTATTGTTCCACCCTCATTTTATCTACAAATTCTTTAGAAGAGTCCCAACTCAAATATCCCTGAAAGCCCACACAACTCAAACCCTGTTGTCAAGTGTGTGTGTGTGTAAACAATATTACCAACTTAACAAGAACTTTGTCGAGTTCTCGTTTTTTCAAGGGTCTCATTTTTTACCACGTTTTGAAAAATGGTGCTACCGGTAGCACCCCTTTTCATTTTGAGGTAGTTTTTTGATATTGTAAATCTTATTATCTATAACAAACCCACATTTTGTTTCTAAAATGCTTTTTTTTTTTTAACTATTTTCAATTTTTCCTAAATCATTTTTTTTAAATGATTGTTTTTCCAACTATTTTCAATTTTTTCTAAATTGTTTTGTTTTTTTATCATTGTTGTTTTTAATGACTTTTAATTATACAAAAAATGTTATATATCATTTACATTTTTTAAATTAAGATTTTTCATTCAACTATGTCTCATTATTTAATTTATGGTGCCATAATTTTTAAATATAGTGCAAAATTGTAATTTTAACACACTTTTTATTTTTACTTCAATACATATCAAATAATTGTAGCTAAATAACACTATTTTGAATATTTAGCAAAAAAATATACATTTTAAAGAAATTTATAACAATAAACCTATACATTTTGGAAGCTTGCCACTATAAATATAGTGTCAAATAAAGCCTTTTTATGGACAAAATTCAACAAAAAATTGGAACAAATTAATAAAAAAATTAATTTTTTTTTATATTTTTATAGATTTACAATAAAAAACTAACAATATTTAATGTCATTTTCTCGAGAATATTAAATCACATAAAAATAAAAGTAAAAGAAAAATAATAAAAAATATTCATCATAAAACAACAATAGATGCATATTTATTCTTATTTTAAAATATGAAAGTCAAAACATTACAATTATAACTCATAAAAAATTTGCAAAATCGAGCATTGTTTTCAAGGGCATCCTAAAACTAATCGACAATGTCATATATCTCAAATTCATCATTATCAACATACACATCATCGTTTTTTTGGACATCATTTTGTGCTTCCATTGTCTCATTTGGCTCATGTTTCTCTTCCATTGAGTTATTGATATCCACAAGTTTTGCAAAGTGATATTTTATGAGAAGACCTCCTAATGGTACTTGATGTTCATGTGATACTTTTGTCACCTTTGATTCATTAAAATCTCATTTCCTCAAGCCAACTTCTTGCATTTCATCTTAAAGAGCTCGAATAACATTAATTCTTTGTTGAATAAAACTGCATTGTGGTGCATCAATTTCAATGGCTATGCAATTCCTTCATTTTTGTAAGAATCATGTTAATGGTGTACCTAATCACCAAATACAAAATAATTAATTAAAGTAAATAATGTAAAAAAACATAAATTAAAAACAATAAAGAGTGAAGTATGATTTCATAAATGTTATATCATAAATCTTACCTAAACCTGAGAACAAATCCAAAACCCAATCTCCTTCATTTGAAAATGTATCTATAACATAATTAATTTGTTCTTGTCGCTTTTGATAAATGTTAACAATCTCTCCTTTGAAATCATTTTCCTCATATGTTAGCTTTCTAGCCACCACATTGTAAACTAATAAACTACTAGGCTTCTTTCCATCTGTTACATTATAAAGAATAGAATCATAAGTATCATCTTTTGTCTAGCTTGCAAGATGTATACTCTCAATATCATGTGTAAATGGTTCACTATTGGAGCTATGAATATTAGGTTTTTTCCTGTAACATAAATAAGTACAAATTCAATTAACTTGTGAATTAATAAAATAGATTTATAATCTTAGTCGCTAAACATACAATTTCAATATATTACTAATAAAGTTGCATCATTGTCTTTTCTTTTCCCTTGAAACTTGATTGTACTAATCCTTGTTGTGTGTTTGAATGAAAAACGAGAAATCTCCAAAGTGGTGATGTTGTGACTTCCAGAAATCTTATAACCACTTTAGTGAATGCTTGGTAAGTATAAGGGTTAGTATCATATTCAATGTTTTGGATATTATAACCATGAGGGATATCTGCAATTACTAGGGAGTATTCATTTTTAGGAACAAGATTTGCAATTTTTTCACAATCCCCTAATATCACTTTATATTGAACAATGTCGAGCCCATTCCAAATGTAGTGATCAAGGGTGTCATCAAGCTCAACATTTTGAATATGTCACTTTATTTCTCTTTCAAGCTTAGCTTTTTGAATATAAATTTTGAAGGTTTCAGGTACTCCGAATATATTCTTCTTTGACATCTTTAATGAAACAAACAAACATATAATTATATATCTATAACTAATAAAATCAAAATAAATTAACCTACAAATCGATAAAATGAATATAATACATCAACATACCTTTTTGAATGCAAAAAAAAATTGACTCAATGTTGTTGTAAATCTTGCATTTGGATAGTTGAGTCTAACATCCTACCAACTCTACTCATTCAACATCTTAACCATTTCCTCTTGTATTCTCATATAAACCTTGTGACTAAATTAAAAAAAGTTAATGTTATAATAATATACATAATAAAATACATTTTTATGTTATATAGAAACAATTAATTTTGTAATCCTAACATAAATAATAAATAACTCAACATACTTACTTTTTAAATTCATCAGACATTTCCTCCATTGATAATTTACCCGACCTTACACGTGATAATATAACTATGACAAGTTTCTCATCCTTCACTCTTTGCATCGTTATCCAAGGTGTTATAGTCATATCATCTGGCAGGTTTTTGATTTCAGGATATGTCTTACTTGTGTTACCTACTAAGTGTTTAGAATTCTTAACCTTCTAATTTTTTATACCAATATTTTCCCATAGGTTGAAGATCTCATCTACCAAATCACATATATATCCAGTTTTAAATCCCAAGTGGAAATAACTATCCACAAATATGAATGCATCACTTCCTTTGCAATTTTTTACTTTTACAGTTTCCTCATCAATTGGGAAGCCAATTTCCATACAACATTCCTTCCGAAAATTTGCATAAATGTTTGATCTATCCCCACCACATATTATAGAAAAATCATTATGGATAAATCTCACCCTCTGAATGAAAGTCATGGACATCCTGTATTCATTATTTTTGTTATGATCTCATGCCAATAACTTTGCTTCTCTATCTGTTAAACCAACATAAATTACACATATGATTGTCTCAAAACAAGGTTTATTGGGATATTATTGCATAAATTATCTTCTAGCCTCTATAGAATGATTTGCTCCAATCACATGATATTTATACTCAAAACATATTGACCTATCAAGTGCATCCATGGTAAGAACTTCCATGATTGGGTCAACAAGAACTAAGTAGTCAACCACATGTGCATATGGATTGTGCCTAATTAGTGCTTCCAAGTTGTGGATATGCAATTGGTGTGGTTTTATAATTTGGTATTTTTCTTGGCCTTCTGTGGGTTTATAAAGTTGCTTCACATTCAACTGAAATGTATGGCCCTCATCAACCAAGTTGTTCCTCCTCAGTTGATCTCAAATGGTATTTTTCGTTGTTTTGATAATACCATCTTCTAGATAAACACTTGGTGTTATTATTTATTTTCTAACTTAGGACTTCCATCATGATATTCAAAGGTAACTATGAATTCGTGTTCATCAACAACCTTTGCTTTCCTCTTTTTACGATTTAACTGAGTTTCATCTAACTCAACAATATCTTCATAATCACCAGGAATGAATCATCATTGGGCATACCTCTTTTGCGCTTATGTTGTTTAGGCTTATTTTGAGGAATAGTGGTAACCTCATTGACATTAATATCAATGACATATTCATATAGAGTTTCCATATCTTCAAATGTCACTACAAAAAATCCCTGTGATTTGCTCCACTTTTTGCTTCCAAAGATTGTTTTAGTGTATTTTCTCCAATTTTTTGAAAACGTCAGTGATATTTATCGAGATGGCATTATTTTTGGCACTTTTTTCACCAACCAAAACATGTATGTGCTAATAGAGCCATAAATAGCATCATATTTAGCATCGTTTGTTCCTAAATAGTTAATTAGTTGATATTTTTTAGGTTAAGTGGATAGGGGCTTTGAGGATTATGGGATTTAGGTATTTTGGGTACATGGATTAAGGGTTAAGGGATTAGGCTTTAGGGTTTAAAGTATTAAGGGTCAAGAGATAAGGGATTTGGCTCTTACGGGTTAACTATTTTAATGGTTAATGGCTTAGAGATTATGCATTGCATTGCATTGCCAATACCAATATGCATTTCCAATACCCTTATGCATTTCCAATAGCAATAGCAATACCATTGTCGATACCATTGCCAATACCAATACCATTACCAATACCATTGCATTGCCAATACCAATACCAATACCATTGCATTTCCAATACCAATACAATTTCATTGCATTGTCGATACCAATACCATTGCATACCAATGAAAAAACTGTAAATGTGTTGAGCCTGCACAGAATAGATCTAGCTAAACAATGATACACACATTTGTAGAGAGAATTGGAAAAAAAGGAAGAAGGAGAGAAAGAATGGAAAGAATTCTCATTAACCGTTTCCACACTCAAAGAGTGAGTACTTTACAATATATATAGGATAAGTGAGTAACTAATGAGCCATAGTGGTGGTCTAGATTGATCTGGACACACACCAGTAGTTACAAGAGTAAACTGCCACCTAGTCTAGTCTCTCAGGCAGTTACGAGAGTGAACTGTCACCTAACTGAGTTAACTAGTCAACTAGTCTTCAGCTAACTGTCTGAACAAAGAGTAGTGAGTTGGTGATGATCCCAATGTTGCATGGTGACAAAACCAATGCAACATCTAAACTGAACTCAACTAGTCAAACTGAAGTGTCAATTGAAAGAGAATATTCCCCAAGTGGAATATTCTCCCCTAAAATATAGGAGACTAGATAATGACTAATTATGACTAATAAACAAGGAATAACCTTAGGAAAAATGAATCATAGGTGTGTGTGAACTAACTCCAATAGCCCCCTGAACATCACTATGGTGAAAATAAGGAATGAGTCCCAGCTACAAGGCCATATTAGGTACCCAAATACAAATGATACACCGAAATAAACGAGGAAAGAGGGAAAACCTCATGGGAACCCCCTCCCCCCTCCCCTCAAATTACAATGCATAAAAAAAAAAATAAGGAACAAAAGGAAGTTCTTAAGCAACCATGTCCTTCACTCCAAGAAGAGATTGCAACTCTGCAAGTTTGTGCCCTTTGAAGAGTTTGTTGAAGATGTAGATGTTTACATGGATATGATGAAGTATATGCATCATTGATATTTCCACACATATCCACTTTATCTTCTTGTAATGAATAATATCCAAATAAATTTTGGATGAAATTTTGAAAACCGTGCGACTGTTTCCAAAAAAATGCTGAAATTTTGTTGATTTTGAAACGATCATAACTTCAGTTCCTGGACTCCGTTTCAGATGATTTGTTTTTTGAAATTGGATATTTTCCCGAGAGGAATTGAAATATCCGATTCATTTCTATAAATTGTGCTCATAAAATATCAGAATGGAGTCTGATGTGCGTGGATCACTTTTTGTCTCCTGAGATGCATGCATTGTGCATGGAAAAGTATCTCCATGTGACTCCTGAGATGAATGCCATATATATTCCACATGAATTTCAGAAAACAAATCTGAAATGGAGTAGACATCATCTTTAATTAATGGAATACAAATGTTTGTAGATACTTGTGTAGAAGGCTCTTCAAACTAAGATGATTTATCTTCCACTGGCTTTTCTACATTCTCTATCTTGTCAACATTTTGCATGAATTCTTCCTTATTCCCAAATAAAACCTCCAATATGATCCATAAAGAATTTGGAGTGAATTCTTTTGATTCATCATATACTTCATGGATAATTTTGAGAGAAATAAAATAGAGGATACATCCTATGGCCATATCTTGTCTATTGAGAAAATTGTTTTTCTCATCGGTAGAATTAGGCTCTACTTCCATTGCCATGGTTATTTGGTATAAGCCTTTGCATCTAAGCAGAAGAAGAATTTTTGGATTCCATTCCAAATAGTTATGAGGCGTGAGAAGTATTTCCGATGAATAATCTATCTTTTTGTTGTCTTCAATCTTTTGTACCTGCAAAAAAAATTGGTGTAGCTTTTGCTTAGCAGTCTGTTATCTCTAATACCATGTAAATGTCTTGAAACTACACAGAATAGATCTAGCTAAGCAATGATACACACATTTGTAGAGAGAATTGGAAAAATAAGAAGAAGGAGAGAAAGAATGGAAAGAATTATTATTAACCATTTCTGTAACACACCCACTACGAAATCTAAAATTTCTTAGCCTTTTTCATCTTTTCTCTAATGAATAGAATTTCCCTGGGTCCCTACAGGACCTGATACAGATCATGCCATCCATTATTTGCACTCATATGATCGGCGGTTATGGCCACAGGCCTTATCGTAGGGTACTCATCGACTTTCGCGATACGGGAAATCACGATATAGGTATTCCCTTGTTCATTTAAGGGTTTCATCCATCGAAATTTTGCGGCTAGCGAATACGAGGAAAACTGACCTTTGGGAGTCCTGGGCACCGAAAAGATGAAACACCAAAACCATGTGTGTGAATCCATTTCGGGACTTCACCTATCGGGATTTCGCGATATGCGAGGACAAGACACTTGCCTCTAGAGGTCTCGGGTGCCGAAACACCGAAACATTAAATTCTAGTCTCTCTATACTCATTTTCGGGGTTTCATACTTCGGGCTTTCGCAATTCAGGATTTCGCGATATGCGAGGACAAGAAACTCGCCTCTAGATGTCCCAAGTGTCGAAACACTGAATTATCACACTTCTCTATGTTCTATTTCTTCAGGATTTCTCAAGTCGGGAGTTCGGGGAATGCGATGACAGGAGGTCTCACATCAAGGTCTTCTGGGAGCCGAACTCCGAATTACTAACTCAAAACATACTTCCCTATTTCGGGATTTCCACCATCGGGAATTCAGGATATGCGATGACAGGAGGTCTCGCACTTAGGTTTCTTGGGAGCCAAAACTCTGAAATCTTAACATACGTATAGTTTTATATATGTGTCGCTCAGTCTATTCCGGGAATTCGCAGACCGGGTTTTCGAGACTGGTGAGCATAATAAAACTTATCGTCAGGTATCCCGGGTGCCAAAACACTGACGCACAAAATACCGTCCATTTTAAGCCATTTTGGGACTTCGCAAGTCGGGAGTTCACGAGATGCGAGTACAAGGGAATACCCCCTTGAGCATTCTAATTTCCAAAGTGCCGAAGTCTCGTAACCTATTTGCATATTGTTCTTTCAGGACTTCACCCATCGGGATTTCACAGACTAGAGATTCGGGACTTGCGAGTATAAAGGGACTCTCACTTAGGTATCTCGGGTACCAAAATGCCAAAATGTCCTATCTCATCCACTCCTTAAACTATTTTGGGGTTTCAGTTATCAGGGTTTCATGACTCGTGATGATCAGGGTTCTTCCCCTTTGTCTTCTTGGGTACTGAAATGCCAAAACACTTACCGACAGCCACGTGTCCTATAAATGGACAGTCCAGATACTCCCACGAACCCTAGGGATCTACGATCCTGATTTCTTTGCTAGTTATGAAGATAAAAGGAAAGGGGTTGAGTCATTTACGCCCTCGTTTCTTCCTCCAATCTAACGGTCGCGACTGACCTCAAATATTTGGACAGGATCTCATCTGTCAATCGATACTTATCCACACGCTGCCATTTCAGGATTTTGTGGGTCGAGGTTTCAGGACTTGCGAATACAATAAAACTCACACCTAGATACTTCGGGTTCCGAAACTCTAAAAACTCTTAATTTACCCCCACAATAATAATTCAATATTTTGCAAGTCGGGGTTTCAAGACTTGCGAGTGCAAGGGTACTCGCCCTTGGGTATTCTGAGTACTCGCCCTTGGGTATTCCGAGTACCAAAATGTTGGAATGTGGAGGTCTACGAGGACCATTCTCCCTCATGCAAGATTTTAAGACTTAAACTATAACATCCTCCTTTGGGTCCTCAGTTAATTTACACTAGGTTTCGAAGACCAGACTGGAAGGTCTTCTCAAAGGTAAGGGAGTGGTATCGAAAGGGTTCCTTCATGAGGAAATCTATCCAAGGCATCAGGTAGGACAAACAGAGGAACAAATCTCCTGAGAGAAGACTTGAGAATCTATATTAGTTCATCATATACATATATATATAAAAATAATCCATACGTGGTCTTTCCAATGAAAACATGAAGCCATCATTTTTGATCAAAACACCATGCAGACAGTCTTATACTAAAACCATTCATAATTTCACAAAATATGAACATACATGTCAGCATATAAATTTCAAGATACAAGATATAACACTTATCAGAAAAACACCAGGTGATGCAACTGCTGAGAGGGGTTCTCGTTTCCACCCAACCATAGACTCAACGATTCCGAATGGATTTACCACTAGCCACCTCTGAGCTGAGACCACGATGCTGCGAGATTGAGTCTATGTTCACCAGTGACCAAGAACGAAGGTTACTCTCCTTCTTCTCTGCTATCACTCACTCTATATTTTCCATAGTTCTTCTTCCTCTTCCTCCTTCCCTCGCATCTGCCCCCTTGATTGCACACTCTTCCTGCCTTTTCTCTTTTCGGCGAGGTTGCGTGTGGCCCGATATTTCTCGTGGTGGTCAGGTATGAGGACTCTATGGATGGGTGGTTCACCCCCATCCCTCATTACTCATGAGGATCCATTTACCTACCAACCTGGAGAGTGATTTAATTTGGGGCCAGCGAGCCGCTCTTGGTTTTCCGGGCCAGTGAAGTCCAAATACGGTATTGGTTTCGGTGGAAGTTAACGCCACCATTCCAGGTGCCTTCCACCACCTTTCTTCAGCCATTGTGGTCTCTTTTTCATCACATCCCCCTCTCAGCAGTCCTACAATATATATATTCATAATATTATTTACATTCATCGACCTTTTTCATAAGGTCCATTCACATCACACATTCACATTTCTGAGTTTGCCACAATACTTGGCCAGTATAGTTATTTTTACAGACTGGGGGAAATAGGGTGTTACAATTCCCTCCCCCTTAAAGGAACATCGTCCTCAATGTTCTATCTATCAACTTGACATGCATGTACATATGGAAACAAAATCAGATATGCCCATTTCATGGCATCCTCCATTTCCCATGTAGCCTCATCTGGGCCAAAATGTTCCCACTGCACCTTGACCTGTGCAATGGTTCGACTCCGGAGTGAGGTTTCCTTTCTGTCTAGTATGCATTGAGGTTGTGGTAGAAATTCTCCCTCTGGTTCCACCTGGATCACAGACCAATCAATTATATGGTTAGCATCATGTACATATTTCTTCAATAATGAAACATGGAAAACATTATGTGCTTTTACTGTGGGAGGAAGTGCTAGCCTATAGGCTACAGGTCCCACTCTATCTAGAACCCCAAAGGGTCCACAATACCAAGGTGCTAACTTGGCACAAGATCCTATTTTCAGAGAACTCTTCCTAGGCCTAACTCTGAGATATACATGGTCTCCCGTCTTGAACTCTAATGGAGTTCTCTTTTGGTCGGCGTAACTTTTCTATCGATTCTATGTGACCTTTAGGTTTTGTTTTATCTGATTCACT
This sequence comes from Picea glauca, assembly GCA_000966675.3. Classification (NCBI taxonomy): domain Eukaryota; kingdom Viridiplantae; phylum Streptophyta; class Pinopsida; order Pinales; family Pinaceae; genus Picea; species Picea glauca. The sequence continues at coordinate 339,998 of JZKD02S2112902.1, read as the reverse complement.
TGCTATTCCATTTCTTTCAACATGTCAGTTCCAAAAGAGATTATGTTTACGGGATTACTCCAACTGACAGGAGTGTTGCACGATCTACCATAGAGGACTTAAAATAGACTCATCCTTAAGGATTCTTGGTAGCCGTTGTTGTAAGCAAATTCCGCTAGTGGCAGATAGCCTTCCCACTTCTTGGGTTGATGCATTACATGCATTCTTAACATATCTTCTAGTATTTGGTTCACTCTTTATGTCTGTCCATCAGTTTGAAGGTGATAGGTGGTGCTAAACAACAACTTGGTCTCTAAACCAACCATCAATGATTTCCAAAAGTTGGATGTAAATTTCGTGTCTCTGTCAGACACGATCTCTTTTAGTATACCATGTAGTTTGAATATCTTCTTCATGAATACCTGAGCGATGTATATCGCCTTGCAAGTTGATTTGATGGAGATAAATTGAGCGAACTTTCTCAATTTATCCACCACTACCATGATGGCATCATTCTGTTTGGTCGAGGTTAGTAATCCGGTGATGAAGTCCATGGAGATGGTTTCCCATTTCCATTTTGGGATTGGTAGAGGTTGTAATAATCCCGCTGGGTGTCGGTGTTCTGCTTTTACTTGTTGGCATTCTATGCATTTGGCTAGGTACTCGGCCATGTCTTTCTTCAACCCAGGCCAATAGAATTGTTTCCTGGTGGCCGTGATCATCTTCTGGTATTTTGGATGACCAGTATAGGGTCTTTTATGTATTTCATCCAATATGAACCTCTTCAAGTCGTCACAATCTGGAATGTACAATCTGCTTCGGTAAGTGAGCAGACCTCCTTCCATCATCTAGTATCCTCCATACTTTATCCCCGTGGGTTCTTGTTGTAGGTACGAGGTCACAATCTCGATGAAGGGATCTGTGTCTTGTGCATTTCTGATTCTTTCCTTGACATCTGTCTCACAGGTGCTCACCGCTGCCAGGTGAATTGTTTTCATACTTCTGCTAAGGGCATCGACCACCCTATTTTCCTTTCCTTTAATGTGTTTGATTTTGAAATCGAAATCGCTAAGGAGGGCCATCCACCTAGCTTGTATATCATTGATCTTTGGTTGTTCAAATAGATATCGCAATCCACAGTGATCTGTCATAAGTACAAATTTTCTTCCTAGGAGGTAATGCCTCCACATTTTCAGGGCATGCACATAGTTGACTTCATGCTCATTCAATTTTCAAGATTCATAGCAGACCACACTTCCTCCCTTCATAAGGACTCCTCTGAGCCCTTCCTTACAGGCATCTGTGCACACGAGGAAGTCAGCTTCGGGATCGACGATCTTCAACATGGGTGAGTGGGTCAGTAGATGTTTCAGGGTTTGAAATATTTCTTCACATTTTTGTGTCCATGTGAATTTTGTCCCCTTCTTCTAGAGGGCAGTGATTGTACAACCAATCTTGGAGAATCCTTTTATAAATATCCTATAGTATCCTGCTAATCCCATAAAGGATCTGATATCCGAAACATTCTTTGGGGTAGGCCATTCCATGATAGACCTGATTTTTCCAGGGTCTACCACTACTCCTTCTTTGGATAGAATATGGCCTAAGTAATGTATTTGCTTCTGGAAGAATTCACATTTGCTGAATTTGGCATAGAGTTGTTGTTCTCTCAGCACTTGCAGCACAAGCCTAAGATGCTCTTCATGCTCTTCTCTATTCTTGGATTAAATTAATATATCATCAATAAAAACCAACACACATTTATCTAGGAATTTGTTGAGTACATTGTTCATCAAGCACATGAAAGTGGCAGGGGCATTGGTTAACCCAAATGGAACTACCACAAAATCATAGTGACCATACCTCATTCAGAAGGAAGTTTTATGGATGTATTCACCCTTAACTCGGACTTGATGGTATCCTGACCTCAAGTCAATCTTTGAGAAAATAGACGCACCCCCCAATTGATCGAACAGGTCATCGATCCTGGGCAAGGGGTACTTGTTCTTTATGGTTACCTTATTGAGTTGCCTATAATCTATACACAGTCTAAGGGTACCATCCTTCCTTTTCACAAACAGGACTGATGCTCCCCATGGAGACATGCTGGGTCGAATATAGCCCTTATCCATCATTTCTTTTAATTGCAACTTGAGTTCAACTAACTTGGGTGTGCTCATCTGGTAGGGTGTCCTAGACACCGGCACCACTCCTGGTGCAAGTTCTATCGAGAAGTCTATGTCCCTTCTCGGAGGTAGACCCGGTACCTCTTCTAGAAACACATCTCTGTATTCTCTCAAGATAGGGTGATTTTCAGGGATTGGTTTGTCGCCTTCGATTGTTTTCAACACCTGTACTGCATATAGGATACATCCCTTTCAGCAATACTTTCTCATTTGCAAAGCTGATATTTGTCTCACCGAGACAGGTTTTCAGATCCCTTGAATGGTTATCATTTTCCCTTCTTTACTTACACATTCTAAGGTTTTATGGTAATAGTCCAATCTGGCTTTATGGGCAGCTATCCAGTCCATACCAATCAACAAATCATATGATCCCAGGGGTAATAAGTTAAGGGTTTCTTGGGTGGGCAATTTACACAGTATCAATTGGCAGGCTGGTATAACCTCTGCTACCCTTCTTTTGGTGCCAGTGGCTAACTGTACCAACCATGCCTTGGTATGTTTTTTTGGCTGTAGTTTACACTTATCAACAACTTTATGGGCTATATAACTCAAATTTGAATCAGGGTCAATTAAAATAGACACTAGATGGTTGGAAATCATACCTTCTATTTCCACCGCTGAAGCTTGGTGGTCATCTTGGTTATTATCCAAGGCTACATAAATTTGTGGCACACTCCTGGCCACATCATTGATGGTGGTATATTCCTAGATGTTATAAATCCTCTGACTATTCTATTTTCGGTGTGGACAGTCTCTCAATAGATGTTCTTCCCCGCAATCCCAGCATTTCAAAGGTTCTCTCTTTGGGTTATCAGTCTTCACTGATATGGGTCCAGAAGTTTTATTTCTGCTCAAGGAGGGAAAATTCTACTAGTGCACACTCCGGGCTGGGAATCTCATTCTTGGATTCTTCTTATAGTTCTTAAATCCTGGGAATTTAATCCCCTTTTTCTGAAATCTTGAACTATTCTTCTATTTCCATCCTTTGCGAGGTTTTGCTCGATGCCCAAACTGTTCATGACAATAGGTTGCCTTTCGAATAGTGCCTTCTAGAGTCTTTGGCTCATCAAATTCAATTATATTCCAATAGTCCTTAGGTAGTCCATTGATGAAGCATTGCACCTTTGCCTTTTCTGCTTTTATATAAGGTACATACCTCAACAAATCTAGGAATTTGTTGACATATTCTTCTATAGTGAGTTGTCCCAGTTTGAGTTCATAAAACTCTTTGGTCTTCTCATTGAAATATTTTTCCGACAAATACTTCTTCCGGAAGTATTTCTCAAAGTGCTTCTAGGACAGGTCCTCTTCGCGAACCCCTTTCAAATTCTTAAGATTTTCCCACCAAATGGAATCTTTTCCATTCAAGTTGAGGGTGGACACTCGGGCCTTCAAATTTTCTGAAAAGTCATGGACTTTGAAATATTTCTTTAGTCCAAGTAGCCAGGCCTCTGCTTCCTCTCCCTTATTTATTTCACCGTCGAAGGAGGGTGGTTTGGCTTTTCTAAATTCTTTGAATTTACGACCGTTGGAAGGCTTTTTCCTCTTCTGTTTCCTCCAGGAATAGGAACTGGTTCTGCTGCTAGAAGAGCCCTCTGAATCGCCTGCTTCCTTCTCAGAGGAATCATCCGCCATTTGTCCTTTACCTCTGGGGTTGACTTTTTTCGATGTGCTCCTCTCAGTGTGGCAACCGATGTGACCCTGTTTTTGAGTTTCAGGTTCATGGTGCATTTGTCTTTGTAGATCGGATAAACTCTGCAGTAAAACTGCGTTAATTTCTGTTTTCTTTTCTTGTTCTTTCATCATCCTTTCATTGTTAGCCTTGCAGCTCTATAATTCGACCATGAGGCTCCTCATAGTTTCAGCTAGATCTAGAGGGGTCCCTATTTCCCTCCTTTCGCCAGACTCTTTGTTTCTATTGTGGGAACCTTCCCCCACCTCTTGGTGAGTCACCATTCTATACGTTGATAATTTACTGCAGTCCTTTTAACAGTACTTCGAGTGGAGTCTTTGCACAAATCGTTCATGAGCCCAAGCAGGCCAAGTGTTGTAACCATGATCTGATACAAATTTGTAACACACCCACTACGAAATCTAAAATTTCTCGACCTTTTTCATCTTTTCTCCGATGAATAGAATTTCCCCGAGTCCCTACGGAACTTGATACAGATCTTGCCATCCATTATCCGCACTCATCTGATTGGCGGTTATGGCCACATGCCTTATCAAAGGGTACTCATCGACTTTCGCGATACGTGAAATCGCGATACAGGTATTTCCTTGTTCATTTTGGGGTTTCATCCATCAGAATTACGTGGCTAGCAAATACAAGGAAAACTGACCTTTGGGAGTCCCAGGCACCGAAAAGCCGAAACACCAAAACCATGTGTGCAAATCCATTTCGGGACTTCGACTATCGGGATTTCATGATATGTGAGGACAAGACACTTGCCTCTAAATGTATCGGGTGCTGAAACACCGAAACATTAAATTCTAGTCACTCTATACTCATTTTCGAGGTTTCATACTTCAGGCTTTCACAAGTCAGGATTTCGTGATATGCGAGGACAAGACACTCGCCTCTAGATGTCTCGGGTGCCGAAACATCGAATTATCACACTTCTCTATGTTCTATTTCTTCGGGATTTCGCAAGTAGGGAGTTTGGGGGATGCGATGACAGGAGGTATTACATCGAGGTCTTCCGGGAACCGAACTCCGAATTACTAACTCTAAACATACTTCCCTATTTCGAGATTTCTTCCATCAAGAATTTGGAGACAGGAGCTCTCGCACTTAGATTTCCTGGGAGCTGAAACTCTGAAACCTTAACATACATATAGTTGTATATATGTGTCACTCAGTCCATTCCAGGAATTCATAGATCGGGTTTTTGAGACTGGTGAGCATAAGCAAACTTACCGTCAGGTATCCCAATTGCTGAAACTCCGACACACAAAATACCATCTGTTTTAAGCCATTTCAGGACATCGCAAGTCGGGAGTTCGGGAGATCCAAGTAAAAGGGAATACTCCCTTGAGCATTTCTATTTCCGAAGTGCCGAAGTCTCGTAACCTATCTGCGTATTGTTCTTTCGGGACTTCACCCATCGGGATTTCGTGGACAAGAGATTCGAGACTTGCGAGTATAAAGGGACTCTCACTTAGTAATCCTGGGTACCGAAATGATGAACTATCCTATATCATCCACTCCTTAAACTATTTCAGGGTTTCAGTTATCGGGGTTCGCGACTCGCGATGATCAGGGCTCTTCCCCTTTGTCTTCCCGGGTATCGAAACACCGAAACACTTACCAATAGCCACATGTCCTATAAATGGATGGTCCAGGTACTCCCACGAACCTTGGGGATCTATGGTCCTGATTTCTTCGCTACTTACAAAGATAAAAGGAAAGTGGTTGAGGCATTAACGCCCTCATTTCTTCCTCCAATCTAACGATCACGACTGACCTCAGATCTTTCGACAGGATCTCATCTATCAATTGATACTTATCCACACACTGCCATTTCAGGATTTCGCGGGTCGAGGTTTTGGGACTCGCGAGTAAAAGAAAACTCACACCTAGATACTTCAGGTGTCGAAAATCTGAAAACTCTTAACTTACCCCCACACTAATAATTTAGGATTTTTCAAGTCAGGGTTTCAGGACTTGCGAGTGTAAGGGTACTTTCCCTTGGGTATTCTGGGTACCGAAATGCTGGAATGTGGAGGTCTACGAGGACCATTCTCCCTCGTGCAATATTTTAAGACTTAAACTATAACATCCTCCTTCGGATCCTTAGTTAATTTACACCAAGTTTCGAAGACCAGACTGGAAGGTCTTCTCAAAGGT
>JZKD02S2112902.1:310015-324261 GCA_000966675.3 Picea glauca | reverse complement strand
TTCAGAGAAGCAATCGAAATTGAAAAACAACCTAATAATCTAAACAGAGATGATGGATGGAAAATTAGTCAAAATTGGATCCCTACCCTAGCTAACATGAATAATTCTAAATATTGAATTTTTAAACATTGTCCAGTCGGCTCTTTTTAAATAAAAATAAAAATTAATAAACAAACAAGTAATTAATTAATTAAACAAACAATTATAATCTTAAAATTTTTATAATTATTGATTTCATTTTCTATAAGTCAGCTCCGTACAAAAACTTTTCAAGTATTTATATACGTGGTATATTCTTTTTCCTTCATTTTTCACAAACGCTTTCCTGATGATGGACCACACTAATTTGGTCCGAAACATCAAAAATCATAAAACCTATGCGATGAATACGAAATAACTCTCTGAATATCCCAATGGTGTTACATGATAAGACGTGTTCATATGAAGTGTGCTCAATATAGAATACTTGCACGTCATGTGGGAGATAGGATGGTATTCCCCCATTTGAATTAAAAACCCCTCTTGTAACCTAGCCCCTTTCACTATCATCACACTTGGCATCCAATTACAAGTACATCTCATTTTTTTTGTTTAAACACATCAGTGCTCTACGAATGGAACTAAGTCAAAAACTTAGTTACATGGTGACTATGCAACTCATAAATAATTTTAACATGGTGTAATTCGTGCCCCATTTAGCACCCCAAAATGATTACATTTTTGGCCAATAGTCAGTGCTAAATCTGGCGCTAATGGCACCCAATTTAGCGTCGACTATTCAAAATTGCAAGAGATTTAAATGCAAGAAATTGGGATATTATTTAAAACTTTATAACGTTTACTTGACTTCTTACATCATAGGAAAGGTTTTCATTGGCCAACACAAAGGCATCATGTCCAATCCACAAGGAGGATTATCCCATCATTACTTAGGTTTTATACCATCACTCCAATATAGGAGGACCACCTTATCATTTTCTAGGTTTTATAGCATCACTCCAATCTAGGAGGACCACCTTATCATCATCTATGGTGTTATAACATCACTCCAATACAGGAGGACCACCATGTAGTTATCTATGTGTTATAACATCACGCCAATCAGGAGGACCACCTATCATCAACTCCACTATATAGGACCATGGTGTTATAACATCACTCCATCCAGAGGACCACCATATCATTCTCTAGGTGTTATAACACCACTCCAATCCAGGAGGACCACCTATATTCAACTCTAGTCCAGAGGACCATGGTGTCATAACATCACTCCATCTGAAGGATCACCTTATCATTATCTAGGTGTTATAACATCACTCTAATCCGGGATGCCCATCCTATGGCTACTCAATTGGCCTCATCACATGCACATTATCCATCCTACTCTATGGTGTTATAACATCACTCCATCCAGAGGACCACCATATCATCATCTAGAGTTAGCCATCCTACTGAATTTGTGGTATGTGTACACCCATACCATATTGGACATGTCTTGCAGAGTGAGGGGTATCTAATCCCTTAGGGAAGAACACTAAGTCGTAGCTCAAGTCATGGTCCAACCTTTAACAATGTGAGAGTGTCTCAAGTGAACTCATATCAGTATGTTGATATGTCCATAATAAGTATCTCTCCATAATTTTGTCGACTCACCCAATATCAAGAGTCACTTGGTTGTTAGAGGTGAAAATTTTCAATAACTATTGGGCCAGTTAGAGGTGAAAAATGTCTACAAATGACTTCAATTGTTGTAACTCTAAATAAGAAACCTGCGTAGCTAGCTAAAATTATTTCAAACTAGGTTTATCAGTAAGTGCAACATCATGTGGGGATGCTAATTGATCATCAACAACTTGGATCTCATTGAACTTAGCTACTTTATCCAAATGGTTGGAGAGAACATGAGCTTCATTTTTCGTCTATAAAATCATCTCCTACAACTCTTTCATTCTTGATCCCATTTCTAAATAACCCCCATCTAATCCTAAAATTTGTTTTATATCATCTAGCTCTCCTTCATATCTCTCTGTAATTGTGCTTGTGCATTAAGACCTTTAGTAATGAGGGAAACTACCCTATCCATAATCCTTTACAACTATTAGTCATCATGGTTAGGCTCAGTATCTAAATATACCTACATAAAGTGACTTTGAAAAAACATAGGGAATCAAGTGACTTTAATAAAATAAAACAAGGAAGTGAGCAAGAAAATACTCAAGTGAATAATAAAAAGGTAAAATGAGGAGTTTCTCCTCATCCTTGCATTAGCTCATTTGAGAAAAATATTTTGGAGAGCTCTTGAGAAGAGAGACTAGGGTTTTTGGAAACCCTTATTTGTTTACTAATTTTGGTGTTGCAACCATACACCCTAGCTAGTCTTGGGAGGAGATCACTCATATTGTTTTAGAGAACTTCATTGCTACATAGTTTTATCTTCTTACAGTTGAATTTCTTTAGTTGGTGTTCGATTTTCTTTTTGTGGCGGCTGGGATTTCCATTGAGGGATGACTTACTTCTTGGCTAGGTCGAACTAATTTTGAAGAGGTTGAGTTTTTTCATTGTGGGACAAGTTGTGAGATGAGGAAGCAATTTCCTTATTGTTGGACAAGTTATAGGATAGAGGGGGTCAAGTTTTCCCCTTTGCAGACTAATTTTTCTCATTGAAAACTGAGTTAATCTCTGTTGGTGGTAGCACTATGTTTGGGAGGCGTATCTCAGTTGTAGGGGAGACTTTCATCTACAAGAAGGGTCGATTTCACTATTGTAGTAATCCATACTCCATGTGTGTCTATTTCTATCAAATTGGGTCGAATATCTTGCTTCTCAATTGTTGTTCTTCCATCTATTTGATTGCTACATCAAATATACATTCTTAGGCTATTTATTTCCCTTTAATTGTTGTACACTCACCTATCTTTAGGAAACTATTCTTTATTGAACAGGTTAGAGTTAGTTTCATTGTTTTATGTTGTAAAACATAGAAACATTATCAGTTATACCATTGATGTATCAGTTCAGGGCCAAGAAATAAATAAGAAAGCATATTCATTTTATATAATTGATGTTTGATTTTATCCATGCTTTCCTAGTATGGTTGTTTACTATTATAATGAAAATACTCCCCAAAGGGATTCAAACTATTTTTTAAAAACATTATATCAACAATGCTCATAAATCTCCATAGTATGCAAACTGTTTGATGAAATGTCCACAACAAACTAAGGGAAATTTTCAAAAAGATTATCGTGGGCATATTACAACTACTCTAGAGCATGTTGAATCTATCAACCCTATGGAGGTTTCCATTTGAACATGGAAAAGGTCAAGAGAAACTAGCCATAGATAAAATCAGTGTGCATGGTGTGGGATTCTACACATGCAATCATCTACTAATACATTGGGAAGGTGCACCAGTTTAGGCATACACCTTGGATAAATAATTGTATAATCCATAGAGGGAACAATCACCTTTGGTATAATTCCACATAAAGTGATAGGTTATGATATGGAAAGTGACCCAAAATCTCTCATCCCCAATCAAATGAATGATTTCCCCACAACTGCCTCTCTTGGTACCATGTTTTTCATACAAACTTAGCTCCCCCAACCTCATTCCATCCTTCCCTACCCTATAAAATGCTTATGTGACATCCTTCCCCTCCACAGACAATCCAATGAGAAAATGAATGTCCTGGGCATGAATTGGGTAGGCCCAATATAATCATAAGGAATTTTAATGCACCCAACTAAATAAAAACTTAATGTATTGGGAAATTTCACATGTATCACTCGAGCTTGGAACCTTTAATAGGTTCATAATGGTGCAGTCACATAGAAACTCAAAATTGGACTTCCAAAAATGCGTAATCATGTTGTTCTTCAAATGAACCTAATCCATATACATAGATTATTGTAAATATGGAAATAAATTACCATCAACAACATCATGGTTATATAGTTGTATATGCTCCACTTTACTCATGAGATCACCCATTAACTCCACCTATGGATCCACAATTTCCCCCACCATGGCTTCCTTTATCTTTAGGTTTCAAGACTTAGTACCAATATCCCATTGAATACCTTCACCCTTCCTAGTGACATTACCCATAGCTATAAACTAGTATTATTCTCTTCTTTGGTAAAATTGGGTGATTAAAGATAGAAACTTATAAACATTTTAGTAAACTAGTGTCAATATGGCATGGATGTGGAGCTCCAACATGAATGAGAGCTGATCACCACAACATGCATACTAAAAATGAGAAAAAATGGTTAAACCCTACAGTTTAAAAAAAAATTGCATTTATTACTAGTTGGTGAGGTAGGTATCCCTTTATGCATGTGAAGTATTTAAATGTAGATTTTTCCCTTCTCGGTGCAATTAGTAATTAAATTTGTGAATTAGTGACACATAAATGATCCCATCTATCCCCAAAGGCCACTTGGTGCCATTCAAATATCAACCTAATCACATGTATTTGACCCAAACCCAATGCAACCCATTCCCTTTACTTGGCTTGATTGATGTCACCAATCATGGACACTTCCCATAACTTCAAAATCCAACACTAGTGAGTTTAAATGTAGTAAAATTAGACTCAATTGGTAGAGAAACATATTCAAAAAGTGGATTGATGTAGTTGGATACAAATGCCTCTTTACATACCACAAATGTGGCCTAGATTAAAAAGCTAGACTAACTCTTCCTAGACCACAAAGGTGTGATCATGACTTGACGAAATTGCAATAGAAAGTAAAATGTGGGTAAACCTTGACTCAAGACTATAATGACTCTACATAAAATGAGAAAAACTATAAAAAAAATACTTAAACTAAAAGGACCAAAACTAAAATTGACCAAAAGATAACATAAATGGATTCCTTTGAGTAGGAGTGGCACATAGATATTAAATTAGGGGGTTGAGGTATAGATATTTAAGCAACCATAATTGACCCTGTGAGATAAACCCATTGCATTATATATTGACTACCAAGGACATTTGGAAATAAGTGCATACTTGGTGCAATATCAACACCATCAACACAGACATAGTTGAATTCTTCCTCTTTCTAAAGAAGAAGCAAAGTGAAGACAATGATGAATTCCAAAGGGTTCTTATCATGGTCCATGAACCACTACTCCTCATGACCTTTATTTCAAAAAATAAACACAAATACCTGATAGAAGGAAACTCACCAAGTCATGCAGTTGGTGTGGGCTCATTATGTATAGCCATGATGCCCACCGAGATGGCATTTCAAAGGCCCAGTATAATCATAGTGAAAAAACTGAGTTGGATAGGGGATGCAGTGGTATAGGAAATCACCCAATTAGTCAATATTTTGACATAGATGCCCCTCCCCAAGAAGCCACAAACCATTCCAACACCATTTTTTCCCCACCCAAGCATAGAAGAACAATTTATTCCCTCAACAAACACAAAGAGTTTCACCACAACTTTACCTATAGTGTGCGACCTTGAAATTTCTCTCCCTACACTACCATCAATGGAAAAACCACTAGCCCAACAAGACATGGTTGACCTCACACATGAGTACCAACCCTAATCACTGATGGACATCACCCAAATGGACATATACCCACGATATCCCATAGTAGGAAAAAAATCCCATAACACTCATAAATCATAGGAAGGCCTCACAAGAGATCAATATTTTATTGATCATCTTTTAAATAATCAAATATGATCAATACATATGATATATATTTAAACTTGGGAGGAAAGATAGGAAAATGAGACTTTGTTATTCTAATTCTAGAGGGATATGGACATATTGTAAAAGGTGATTGTACCTTATTCTTACCCTTTATTTTATAGATCGAGTTATCATACTTATGCCATAATTGGAAGTGTTACCCATTACATTGCATGAGTTTTTTCTTATGCATTCCATCACATGTGGCACATACTTGCAGATTATTTTTTGTTCATGATTAATCTACTCATCTATGTGATGAAGCTTGGTTGCCTCATATAGACCATGTCTCAGACAAAATCTTGTGAGAAGCCTCTGAAGCCTTATTTCTTCCGTGACTCACTTCATTGGCTGCAACATATTCTACCTCTGCAATATTGAGTGTTATAGAAGTCTGCTTCCATGAATCTAGCTCTCTGCTTGAGAAACCTTTGAGGCATGGGACCCAAGAGTGAGGGGTTCTCTAGCTGAAATCCTATGCCAGGAATCCAATGGAGAAAATTGTTCCTCAATTTGAGTCTCACTTTTCAATATATGCCCAGTTGCAAGTCACATCCCAAACTATTTTGGGGACTCTTGGCCAATACCTCCTTGGAGGATAAAAACCTAATGGAGCAACATTTTTGAGTTCCTTGAGATGCTACAATATTTCTTAGGAATATAATAGGTGACCACATTGTCCATCTGCTCTCGAGGGATGGTTTCATAAATTGGACCCCTAAATCCAAATGTTTCATTGCTTCTTACTGAGCAAAACTGTAGTTCTCAAAATTGTTGAATACAGAAACCTTTGAGGCATGGGACCAAAGAGTGAGGGGTGATCTAGATGAAATACTATGCCAAGAATCTAATCGAGATGATGATTCCTCAATATGAGTCTCGGTTTTTGTTATATTCCCAGTTGCAAGTTGCATCCCAAACCATTTTGGGGACTCTTGGCCAATACCTCCTTGGGGGATAAAAACCTAATGGAGCAACATTTTTGAGTTCTGTGAGATGCTACAAGCTTGTTTAGGCATGAAATCATGACCACATCATTCATCCTCTCCCAAGGGATGGTTTCATAAATTTTACCCCTTAATTCAAATGTTGCATTGCTTTAAACTAAGAAAAACACTGGTTCTTGAAATCAATGAGTAAATAAACTTTCAAAGCATGGAACCTAGGAGTGAGGGGTTATCTATATTAAATACTATCCCAAAAATCTATTGAAGTCGGTGGTTCCTCAATCCGATTCTCGATTTTTTTTTATCCCCAGTTGCAAGTTGCATCTCAAACTATTTCAGGGACTCTTGGCCAATTCCTCCTCATGGCATAAAAACCTAACATAGAAACATTTTTTAGTTTTGTGAGATGTTGCAAGTTTGTTTAGGCATGGAATAGGTGATCACATTTTCCATCCACTCTTGAGGCATGGTTTCATAAATTGGACCCCTAAATCCAAATGTTGCATTACTTCTTACTAAGAAAAACCCTAGTTCACAAAATCGATGAAAAAAACAACTTTTGAGGCATGGGACCCCTAAGTATGGGGTTCTCTAGCTGAAATCCTATGCCAGTAATCCAACATAGATGATGGCTCCTCAATATGAGTCTTGTTTTTCATTATATTCCCACTTGCAATTCACATCCCAAACCATTTTGGGGACTCTTGGCCAATACATCCTTAGGGGATAAAAGCCTAACAGAGAAACATTTTTGAGCTCTGTGAGATGATAAACGCTTGTTTAGGCATGGCCTAGGTGATCACATTGCCTATCAAATCCCTATGAATGATTTCATAAATTGTACCCCTTAATCCAAATGTTTGATTGTTTCTTACTGGGAGAAACCCTAGTTCTCAAAATCAATGAATAAAGCAACCTCTGAGGCATGGGACCCAGGAGTGAGGGGCTCCCTAGATGAAATAATATTCCATCAATCTAATGAAGATAAAGGTTCCTCAATCAGAGTCTCATTTTTCCTTATATTCCCAGTTTCAAGTCACATCCCAAACCATTTCAGGGACTCTTGGCCAATACCTCCTTGGGGGATAAAAACCTAACATGGAAACATTTTTTAGTTATGTGAGATGCTACAAGATTGTTTAGGCATGGACTAGGTGATCACATTATCCATCAACTGTCGAGGGAAGGTTTCATAAATTGGACCACTTAGTCCAAATGTTGGATTTTTTCTTATTGGGAAAAACCCTAGTTCTTGAAATCTATGAATAAAGCAACCTCTGAGGCATGAGACCTAGGAGTGAGGGGTGTTGTAGCTTAAATCCTATGTCAGGAATCCAATGGAGATGATGGTTCCTTAATCTCAAGTCTCATTTTTTTTTATATGCCCATTTGGAATTCGTATCCCAAACCATTTCAGGGACTCTTGGCCAATACCTCCTTGGGGGATAAAAACCTAACAGAGAAACATTTTTTGAGTTCCATGAGATGCTACAATCTTGTTTAGGCATGGAATAGGTGACCACATTGTCCATCCTCTCTTGAGGCAGGGTATGGCATGGGAAGGCATGGAAAGGAATGGTATGTCATGGCAAGGAAAGTCATGGAAAGACATGGTATGTAAAGACAAGGCATTGCAACTGAATGCAAACACGGTATCGAAATGCATGGCATGGAAAGGGATGCCATAACATAGCAAGGCATGTCATGTCATGGCATGGCATGGCATGGCATGGAAAGGAAAGACATACCATACCATACCATACCAAGGAAAGGCATACCATACCATACTATACCATACCAAGACAAGGCAAGGCAAGGCATACCATGGCATGGCATGTCATGGAATGGCAGGGCAAGACAATGCAAGGCATGCAAAGGAAAGGCGTGGCATGGAAAGAAAATTCAAGGAAAGGCATGGCATGGAAGGGAAGGGTAGGGAAGGCAAAGGCATGGCATGGAAAGGAAAATCAAGGAAAGGCATGACATGGAAGGGAATGGTAGGGAAGGAAAAGGCATGGCATGACAAGTCATGGTATGGAAAGGCATGGCATGGAAAGGCAATGCATGCTATGACAAGGCATGGCATGGCAATGCATGGTAAGGAAAGGAATGGTATGTCATGGCATGGCATGGAAAGGCATGGTATGGAAATGAATGGTATGGCATGGCAAGGAAAGTCATGGAAAGGCATGGAATGGGATACAAAGGCATGGTATGGAAAGACAAGGAATGGCAAGTGAATGCAAGGCATGGCATTGCAAGGCATGGTATGGAACGACATAACATGGAAAGGCATACCATAGTATAGCAAGGCATGGCAAGGCATGGCATGGAATGGCATGGTATGGCATGGAAATTCAAGGAATGGCAAGGCATGGTATGGAAAGGCATGGTATGGAAAGACAAGGTATGGAAATTGAATGCTAGGCATGGCATTGTAAGGCATAGTATGGAAAGACATGGCATGTAAAGTCATACCATACCATAGCAAGGAATAGAATGGAATGGCAAGGCAAGGCATGGAAAGTCAAGGAATGACATGGCATGGAAATGCATGCAAAGGAAAGGCATGTCATGGTATGGAAAGGAAAGGTAAGGCATGGCATGGAAAGTCAAGGCAATGCATGGCATGGCATGGCAAGGTATGCAAAGGCAAGGAATGACATAGCATGACATGGGAAGAAAAGGCATGATATGGAAATGCATGGTATGGAAATACAAGGCATGGAAAGTGAATGCAAGGGATGGTATGGAGAGGCATGGCATGGAAAGGCATACCATATGATATCAAGGAATGGACTGGCATGGCATGGCATGGTGTAACACTTTGGTTTTAACCCCTATGAACTATAATGTATTATGTAATTGTGAATTAGACTGGTGAGCCAGTAAAGTTGAAAAGGGGTCGAAGTGCCTAGGAAATGTAATAATCTATATACATTAATAAAATACACCATTGGCTGCAAGACGAACAAGGACAAAAGAGATAAGGGCCTATGATTCCACAAGAGAGGGGGATTAGGAGGCTAAGTATTTTTATTATATTATATTTACCCATAATTGATTTTATGGAGAAAATTGGTTACATGAGCTTCTTGGGGAGGCCAAGTGGTTCTTGGTTCTTGGAATTATGTAAACATCCCTTAGGGGATGTTTTGAAGGTTCTTATTCTTATTCTTCTTCACTCACACACTCGTTGTTTAGGGTTCACTTTTTCTTATTCATTCGTTATTACACCCTTCTCACTTTTTCATTTTTGGTACCTCATTCTTGCTAATTCATGTGCTCTTGGTTTGAGCATGGAAACGAATGGCTGGAAGAGGAGAGCCATTGCTAGATGTCTGCAATAAATTATTGATCATTCCAGGAGGGAATGGATTCCTATGTGCATGAGATTGATGGTAGTTCTGAAAGAATGGTCCACATCTAAGAATCCTTAGAGTTTCCAACAGGGAGATTTCCTGACCAATAGCGCTAGAGCCCTGGAGAGAAATGGAACAACCTGAGGGATTGCATGGAAGAGAAAGGTGTTCATTTATTTAGGTTGTGCATGATGAGAGGGAAAGAGAGATGGAAATTTAGATTTCTTATGTGGTTGGTAAACGTAAGATCTAGTTAGCCAATTGTTGTGTGTTTTATATTTGGCTTAGGACCCATCCTTGTGGATTCATAGTCCTAGCTCAGGGGTGACCTACTATGGAGAGTAAAAGAATAGAAGTGTCTATGGTTGGGAGGAACGTCCTTGGTCTGCAGCCAGTTGGTGAATGTTTTCTTGAAAAGATAAGTGCTCTCTGTTTTTTCTATATAATGTATATTCCACAGTGTATTTAATTATCTCTAAGATATGTATTTATAATGTGAATGCTTACTGGTTATTTTTTTTGCATGGCACATTGTTTATTTATTTTATGTTATAGCATGGATCTTGATTAATGCATGTGAGTTGTTCATGCTTGATTTTCGAATTAAATGCTATTAGAATTTGAAATCAATTCAGAAGTGGGTTTTTGGAGTAGAATGGCCAGCCTGTGGGTGGCTGGGTACATTATATATTAGTGTGGCTAGCCTGAGGGTGGTTGGGTACATTATAGAATGGTATCATAGCTTCTAGTTGAAACACTGGACTAGTATGGGCCAGAACGAGTTCAAATTTGAGAAATTTGATGTCACAGAATTCAAACTGTGTGAATTTGGGGAAAAATGGAAATATTAGAGAGAAATATCCCCAAATTCGTGGGAAAATTCGATTTGAAATAATTTAGGATTGTCTGAGAAGTTTTATGGGTTCGATCTGTAGAGTTACAGAGCCGACTTTGACTTGGAAGGTTGAAAGTTCATATTTTTTAATGGATGTTGTAGCGTGAGGTGCAGAGGAATCCAATATAAACCTAAAGCTCATGAGAAGTAGTGTATTGGGTTACATAGGATCAAAGTATGCAACATTAAGACCTTTGTAAAGGTTGAAGGAAATCTCAAGAGAGATAGCATTGCATAAGTCACGCAAAAGCTAGAGCATATTAGGTTGCATAGGTTTAGAGCACACAATGTTAAGACCTTTGGAAAGGTTGAAGGAAAGCTCAAGAGAGATAGCATTGTAGAAGTCACACAGAAGCTAGAGTGCCATGTAGACAAATATCCTTGCAAAGGATCATAGAATTGTGACCATTCCCCTTTGAATTCGAGAGTGATCACAACCATTGAATAAAGTAGTTCTAGATCGTTAGATCAGAATTCAGGTGGACGAGGATTGTCAGATAGAGGTGAAACCAGGGGCTCGGTGAGATTAATTCCCGACCATCAGATCAATTTGGTTGCTTATGTGTCCTTGATTAAAGCTATTAGGATATAGAAAAATCTAGAACTTCACCACTTTAGGGATTATGGGAGGCAGGTAGAAGCATAAAATGTCAAAGGCCAAAGTCGCAAAATAATGTCGAATGTCCAATCTAATAGGAGGTTTAGGTGAAATATTCATCATTTATCGTGGTCATCTAGTGTTGAACACTTAGGTGATTTTAACTCGAGAAAAATCAAACCATTTTAGAACTATTATAACCTAGAGTCTCGTAGTGTCGAATTCCCAAATTCTCGTCGATCGTTAGATCGAAGGAAGAATTCAAGAGCAATGTTAGTTGTTAGATCAAAAGTACAAGAATCGAGAAGTGTTAGGACTCCATAACTTTTCCACTTTGGTGATTATTGGAGACTAGGAAAATCCCCAAAGTGTCAAAGCTGTGAAGTTCCAAAGATACAAAGAGCCAAATATGTGAAGTGTCGAAGCCGCGAAGTGGCAAAGCCATGAAGTGTAAATCCACAGTCCGTTAAATCACGCAGGCCATCATATTTGGAGTGGATGACTGTGGATCATCCATTTGATGGATAATGTGTCGTAGGACATGTGGCAGGGGTGTTGTATGGGGAAATGTGTCACATGAATTCAAGGCTTTTTGGACCCCAACATGTCCATTTCAGAGTGACACATGGTGCACATACTATGGGTCCATGTCACCATAGGTGAAATCATCATGACATGTCATCTCTGAGAGTATGGCCTTCGGGGGTGTCTAACATCTCTACTAGAGAAAGTGTTGAAGACCAAAGTCATGAATTCACATAGACCATCGATCTAATATCCCTTGGGGACCTTTCTCAACCATTAGATTAAGTGGTGGAAGGATGGTGTAAGAACTTCACCAGATATCACTCTGGGGAATTGGAATGACTTGAGATTTGAAATGTCCCTGAGTCCCCGTGCACCAAAGTCACGAAATGATTAAGGACCATCCATCCCAATGATTTATTAAGTCCTAGTTTTTGTATTAAGATAGTTGAAGAATAGTGTAAGTAGAGGGGTTAACTGATGGTAAGCGGTCATCACCACTTTATGACCGCTTCAACAGGTATAAATCCAAAGGAGTTGAGCAACTCATGAGTAATAATGTCTTGGAGTCATGGAGTAACGAAATCATGTGGGATGTTGATATAATACCCTTTGATATTCCTTGTGATCATTCGATTAAACAATGGAAGGATAGGGTAAATGCTTTGATAGATAAAACTTTGGGGTAGTTGAACGACTTGAGAATTGTAATGTCCCAGAGTCTCGGAGTGCCGAAGTCCCAAATTAATTAATGAACATCCATCACAATGCCTGATTAAGTCGTAGTCATTGATATTGTTGAAGCCTCTAAATGGGGAAATACCATTTAGTCAATGTGATATTATATATCGATCGTCTGATCTGTTCTTGGATTTAATAGAAGGGTTCAGTGAAGTTTACTCCAAGAGAAGTTGGAATATTGAAAGGGGAGAATAGTTGAAGGCTGAAGTCCAGAGGACTTGGTCCAAAGCGTCAGTCTCATGATAAGGTGTTATAGCAAGATTTTCCTCACCATATGAAAACTTTATCAAAGGGCCTTTTTCCATTTCCCTATGCAAACTTGACGTCCCTTTTTGTAGTTCCCAAAGCTAAAAATTGTATTTTTCCACATATGCACGCCCTAACAACTATACATCACGCGTATACATAGGTTTCACCATTACAACCCACACATATCAGGTTTTGTGCTCAAAATAAAAAAAAAAAGGTGTCAGGTTTCCATGTCACATCACGGGATCCATGATCCTTGACCTTCCATATACTGGAAACGTTCTGACTCAGCCCTTCAGTTCCATTTAAAGGATATAAATGGGCCATATCCAAGAGGTGGAAGAGGCGAGAAGAATTCAACTTTGAGAGAAAGGTTGTGTTGATGGGACCTAAATCCCTTGACTCAACAGTAGGAACCAAACCTTCCATCGAGGCCCAATTAGACTCTGTAGCGTTTAAAATGGACTGGTTCTCCAGATCTTGTGATCTGACCAATTTTTCGATGGGCTTTGTGTTTCTTTGCGAAGGCTCTTCCTTCAGTTAGGACTATTTTCTTCTATAATTTTCTCTTGGGTGGGGATGATATTAGAGATGCAAGCCGTCATAAACCAACTTGAAAATTAACAGGATTAAGTTTAACTACTGGGGAAGAGGTTAATCTTGGGATAACGCATTGCTCAACATGCAGACAATTACTCTATACCATGAGCCTAGTACTAATACATTAACCATGTGAGCATCTAATTACTGTCTGAGAAACTAACTATCAGAAATAAAGCACATATATGATAAGATAATGGAAAGCAAAATAATTCATCTACCATAACCATGCATTACATCATAACATAATGATTTATCTTCATCATCAAAGTAAATAACATCAAAACATTACACCAAATGACTTGACAACAAAACTAATTTCTTTTGCTCATTACTACATCATTCATGAAAGACCGGATAGGAAGTAGTTCTTCTTGTTATAACCCTAAAATGCACCATACAGGCATCAGGCCAACTCATGCCTCTTCCTAGCCAAAGCCATGCTAAGTATTTCCTCAAAAAACCACTTAAAACAAACAACCCGCGCCCTAACTTCTCACTGGGCACGGGCAACCGCTTTCTGTCCTCTTACTGCACGCGGGTATCCACGGGCTAGCCCAAAACAGCCCGCGAGTACCTAACAATGCAAAAAATCAGGGAAGTTTCCG
>JZKD02S2112902.1:272039-288744 GCA_000966675.3 Picea glauca | reverse complement strand
CGGTGGCAGCCCACCACCACCTGCCCCAGGCGGTGGTGGTCCACCCACAGGACCCTCCTGCCCCGGCGGCAGACGTCCACTCATCATAGCAGCAAGCACTATTGCTCGACGCACTGTGGCCCACCATGGTGGCGTTACCCCTACCCACTGCCCCAGGAAACTCCCCTCCGTAGTACGCGTCCACCTGCCCTAAGGAACATCCTATTAAACCGGCTCCAGACGACGACATATGTCACAAAAATCCACTCCGGCCGCCGCCGGAGGAGCGTTTGATGGCCCCACACCAGGGTCATCGAACCGACGCCTCCTCGCTGCCCTCTCAGGCTCAGCCGGTCGCCCCACGGCATCCTTCCGCCAACGTCTCTCTCCATGCGGTAGTCTCTCCAACTCCCGACGAGCCAACGCTCTCCACATCTCCACCTCACGCCCGCGAGGTGCCACATTTGCACATGCAAAACAACAATAGATAGTATCAACATCTATATCATATACATATGGACTGTTATCTCAAAAAATGAAATAAACCAAAACATGCACACCAATACTAAACATACCTCGATGGGCAAAAACCTCCCATGGAGGTAGCACCATGTCTAGGTCACCCTGGAAGTCCACCCTAGCATAGGGGTACTGAAGTATCACCTACGACATCTGCCGCGATACCTGTGTAGCCTCTGCTGAAAAGAAGTGGCCACCTTTGCCACCACCATGACAAAGCAAAACTGTAGACCACAGCCTCAACCGCGGCTCTCGCGCCCCCGGCATCTCCAGAAGAATCCTTTGATATGCACATAGTCACACTTGTCAAATACATGCTCATCTCTTTGATTCTCTTCAG
The DNA here is from genome assembly GCA_000966675.3 of Picea glauca. NCBI lineage: Eukaryota > Viridiplantae > Streptophyta > Pinopsida > Pinales > Pinaceae > Picea > Picea glauca. Next base: position 287,906 of record JZKD02S2112902.1, on the reverse strand, counting down.
ATATTGTTCACTTTGGGTATTTGGTTTTCATGTGTGCAGGTACTTGATCATCATCCATCGACACAACCCCTTCATGTATATACTCAGCACTGGCATGTAGTCTTTCCCGCTGTATCACATTTACATTTCCAGTCACACCCTCTGATATTGGCCTCTAGGATCCCCATTCCTGGCTCTACAGTACCCACGCCTCCATTTGCCTCTTCGATACTATTACCCGGTAACATTCTTACCCTCATGAGTTGTCCCATTCATAGCACCTTTTGCCACTTTTTTGACACTCATGCTGTTTTCATTACCCTTTAGGGATGGGAGTCCCGATAGTCTTTCATCATGTTGTGAATCAACCACATACTCGTTCTCCTCATTTTGCTAGCTTTCCCACATGGACTCCCAGATTATCTCTTTACGGTTCTATTTTTTTACCTGCACCTCTGCAGTATAATGAACCCTCCACAATCAGTTTGCCCATCTGTGAACCTACCTTCATTTCACCTACCTCATACAAAAACTCACCAATGGGGCCCCCACCCTTCATCAGTCTTCCAAGAACATTATGCCCTACGTGGGCCACCCATATCACACTGGGGCACCCATTTCTGTATTTGTACATTTCTCCCCAATTATTCATTATTTATTGTACACACACCTTTATTTCCAGTCATTACATTCTCTTTTTGTTGTCACCTTTGGCAACTTGCTTCCTTCCTTTTGGCCACACGCAACCCATGTCACCCTCAGTTGGAGCATTACTTATCATCTACCATTGTGAGCATCATCCATATCTTCAGAGCACCCCACAAGTCACTTACCTCTACGCTCTGAACTTGTTCACCTTGTCCCACCTCTGGCACAACTTATCACCGGTCTTGTCATCCCCCTAACAATCGACCTCATTACATGGTTGCAGCCACTTTTTATCTCATACATCCTCCAACCAAGGTCAGTCTTGAGTCTTCCCACTTCTTGACTTCGTCCATGTACCTCTGCCACTTCCTCACCTCAGTAGATTTCACAAAGCCCTTTTCTTCTAGGAGTCGTATCCCCTTTTGTCGACATCAACACCCTTTTCCGGAAGGGCGACAGTATCTTGATTCTCATTCTCCACTCAATGAGAGATCTCGGACAGCATAGGGTGAAACACCATTGCTCCCTGCTGTCATTGACCCCCGTAACATTCGATTCCAACACTTTCTCATGTTACGGTGGGTCTTACTTTGCGACTATTGTAGTTAGTTCTTTTATTTTCCGAAGACCTCTAAACTGGGTAGGGCTATCAATGCCCACATCATCGCTGCTATTTCTTACTGTGATCAATGCCTACTATTCAGAGAATGATCATTTGCAGAATTGTATTCTGCCTCTATCACGACCGCCCCCGAGGGCGCTGCAATTGTCTACACCAACGCTTTAGTCATCTTTTTCCAGAGTTACATGACACGAGCATGGGGCATGCCCGCCTCGTTTGTACACAGTTTTCTATTTTATACATCTCATGGAAGATCGGGTCCTATCGGTTCTTCTTTTCTCCAATGGATCTCTCTAAACGATCCCACTATTTCTCTATCTTACAACATCATTCCCAGTAGAAGAAACATTGATGGATTTCGGCTATACGTATGCTCCTAACCTCATCCATCAGGGGGCATCTATTATCACTGAAATTTTGTCTGCACATGGTTACAAGAAATCAACATCGTTAAACAGTAATGAAGTCATTCATTGCCATGAATTAATATCACAGCATTCAAAAAAGGTCAAAAACTATACAAAGTAGTGAAAAATTGAAGAGCGCTTTACAGAAGTTGGGCGCGCGTGCACATGCGTGGAACAGGAACGTCGAAAGCACGCATACGCACACGATGCGCACCTATTAGTGCAAAAAACCATGCACCTTCTAAACGATGCATTTATGAATATGGTCGGCCTCCCAACCACTTATGGTTTAGCTCCCAAGATGATTTGACCTCCAAATCTGGGCTAGATCCGAATGGTGGGCTGGTCAAAGACCTAATAATGCCCTAAATGGCTTCTTTTCACACTACAAAGCAGTTACACAAAATCCCAAAGCAATGCTATAAAAAGCCATGAATGCACCTCATTTTCTCAAGGAATTCTAAGTAATGTTATGTTGCCTATATTGTTTTAAGGACTCCATCCTTGACAAGAGCACATTGGCACCATTTCATTGAGCAATCCACCTCTCCATTGAGTGTATTTGCAAAGAGTTCTTTCAGCACCATTTTCCATTTTTCTTGTTGTAAGAAGAGCTACTAGTAAGGGTCCAAGAGCCTTCCCTTGGAGGAAGAAGGGACTCATAGTCCCCTTTCTTCTTGGTGCTTTGTTTTCATCAATAGATCAAGCCTCAAACATTGGTGACATGGGTCTTTTTGTTCTTGTTATCTCTATGTCCCTAGGCTTATGATTTTAGTTTTTATTAGTTTAATTCTTGATTATAGTTTTGTTTTTTCTTTCTCTAACTCTTTCCTCTACAAGTGTCTTGCTCAGCAGACCCAACTGAGCTTGCAAGCACCTCTTATTTTCTCACCAAGGTGATGAAAGAGGTGTAATAGATGACAAGTCAATTTTTTCTAACAAAAAGTTTCCTCCTCTTTCCCCCATTTCTTATTGGGTAAACAAGGATCGGACGACAGGGTGAGGCACAATTAGTTTAGTGTGATTCTTGAGGATGTAAGATTAAAAAATGTTTTACCGCCTTATAAACCATGTAGGATTTCTTGTTGACTGCAGGATAATTGATCTCATCCCCTTGAAGATTAGTACTCATAACTGACACCGGGGCTTCATTGTTGTCATTATCATTTTGAGTTAATATTGTGGCTAGCGATTGATCGGAGGCTAAAGTATAAAGGAAAAAATCCCTATTGAAATCAGGACTTCGCAACACCAGGGCCTGGGAAATGGAAGCTTTGATATTGTCAAAGGCATATTTTTGTTGATCATACCACTTAAATTAGACATCCTTGTGAATCATATTTTGTAAGGGTTTGATGATTTCCGCGAAGTCGCGAGTGAACTTCCTCACAAAATTGATTTTCCCGAAAAAAGACTGCATAGCTTTCTTATTATGGGGTAAGGGAAGTTGAGCGATGGATTTAATCCTTTAGAGGTCTATACGAATCCCTTATTGAGATATAATGTGACCTAAAAGTTTACCTTCCTCAACACCGAAGATAGTTTTCTTAGGATTTAAGGATATACCATATATTTCCTACATCTCTCGAAAATTTGAGTTAAGTGTTGGATATGTTCTTCTATGTTCTTCGAATAAATTGTTACATCGTCCAGATACACAACCATGCATCTATTGATCAGTCCCTAGAAATCCACGTCCATGGCTCTTTGGAAAGTTTCTCCTGCATTAATTAACCCAAAATGCATGTGCTTATAAGTGAAGGTTCCCCATTTGGTTCGAAAAGTGGGTTTTAAATGATCTTCCTCTGAAACAAGGACTTGGTTATATCCTAAGAAACCATCCATTAGAGAGAAGATCCCTGATCCAGACACGGTCTGCAAGAGTTGTTCCATCGGCGGGACTGGGAAATTGTCCTTTTTTGAATCCCTATTGAGGTTTCTAAAATCCATGCATAGGCAGATTTATCCCGACTTCTTCCTCACCGGGACAAGGTTAGCTAACCAAGTGGAATGCCTAAACTGAAAAATGATCTTCGCATCTAAAATATTTTTTAACTCCTGATACATAAGAGGCTCTAGGGATGGCTAATACTTTCAAAGCTTCTATTGAAAAGGTTTTAATTTTGGTTTTAAAGGGATGTTGTGTTGAATGATGCGGGTACCGTACGTTTTCAAATCCTTATAAGACCATGCAAAGACATCCTGGTATTGTCTGAGTAATTTGAGGTAAGATTTCCTCTCCTCCTTAGACATAGTCTTTCCCAGATTCACATTCTTTGGACTCTCTAGGGTCTCAATATTCACAGTTTCATGCAGGGGGTAGGAGCTACCTGTCTTTGCATTTTTGGGTCCCTTAAATCGCTCCTTGAGATCAAAAAGATTTTGTAGATTAGTTATCCCTTTTGGGATCGTGTGACCCTTTGATTTATTCATAGGTTGTCTCGTCCAAGGATTGGTTTCTATGGACAACTCTTGAAATTATTCATCGTCAATAGTGCGGTCTTTGCAATTGTCTTGGTTAGTCAAGAAGTTTATGATTTGTTCATCTCCTTCAAAGAATTTCCAATTGGAAATGTTATTAGGTATCGACGGTTTGTAGAGCAGTTCCACAGTGAATCAGGAGGCTTCATAATCTTCTAAAGGAGACAACCTGGAAGCGGCAGTAGCCAAGGAGTCAGCGAGAATATTCTTTGTCCTCAGGACTGCAGTGATATTAAAAACTTCAAAGTGTTCTATTAGCCTATGCACCTCATGTTGATAGTTCTTCAAATGAGGAGAATTGTAATGTATAATATTTATCATTTGGCTAAAAATAATTTTAGATTCCATGAAAACCTTCAATCCTTTGATATCTAAATATATGGCTTTCTTTAACCCTTGTACTAGAGCTTCATATTCGACAGTATTTTTGGTACACACGAATTCGAGTCTACAGGACACGAAGTAGCATTTACCAATAGGATTGATGAGGATGCATCCTTCTCCAGACCCTTCTTGAGATTTAGATCCATCAAAATAGAGGGTCCAAATTTGTGAGTGAGGATCGCTATTTTCATTTCCCTTATTATTATCTTGTTCCATGACCTCTCGTTTCGCAAATTCTAGTGCTGAGTTTTGGTAGAAGAAGGTGTCTCTTGTCAGTGTTGATGATTTCTCTTGAAAGATCAATTCAGAGTTTTGAATAAAATGAACATTGAATAAGAGGGGAGCGAAGTTTCCAAAGTAGGAGTCACAGGAATAATTGCCCAGTATGGGGAAATCTGTGGACGAGGGTTCATTGGGTGTTTCTAGATCAGTGACCATATGTTTCAGATATCTCTCCCTGTCGATTCTGATCATGTTCTTGTGTCCCTTCATCGACAACCAAAGGTTCGCTCAGTCGGTACTAAAATAACCATTTATCTTTTCAGACCAATATCGGCTCAGTAATAGCCCATATGCCTCTGGGATATCTACTACAATAATGTCGATCACTTGCAAAAATGTGGGGTGCGTTGATATCCTGGTCATCACGTCCTTGAGTTCTTCTATGACTTTGACCTGCGTCTTATCCAGTTGTATGACATGTTTATCAGTCTTGAGAGGAACGACATTCGATTTCATGCAAACAGATAAGGGCATGACGTTGGAGGATGCTCAAGAATCTGCTAAACAGTTGTGGACATTCCTGTTGAAGATTTAAAATGTTAGGAGGAATGTGGAGACAAAAGGTTTTTCTTTTTGGTCTGCCAAACAGGAATTGACAGTTGGTTTTCCCACTGAGTCGATGGATAATATATTTCTTTACGGGCTACTCATCACAGCCCTTTTTTTCTCTGGGCTCAGAGCATCTCGCAGAAATTCCTTTTGCTGGGGAATCCTACATATGTCCATGAAAGATATATTAGCCCTTAACTTCTTCAAGTATTCGACCACATTGTAATCTAATTTGGGTGATTCCTGGGTATGAATGCTTATAGGTTTCTTACCGAGAGAGAAAGATCTCTTCAGGCGATTGGGATTCGCCTTACTCTCTGAGACCCGGGTGGCGTCGATATCTTTCGATCCGGGCGGATCCTTACTGCACATCAGTATCACTGAAACTTCCGCGGGTCTCTCTTGTGGCTCAAACAGGTCGTCGGAAGGCATGATCAGGTCGGGATCCCATATCAACATGGATGTATCTTACGGTGGATCCAGTTCTTTTTGGTCAACAATATTCACGACCGAACTTCTTGGCTGCTTGGTCAGGTGACTTCATCTAGAAACCAATTGGCCATCAAATTCATGGTGTGTACCCATTGAGGGCAGTCTCTTTCAGAGTGTTGTTCCTGATGATAAGTACAAAAAGAATTGGATGCGACCTTCCCTAGATCAATATTTAAGTTGGTTGGGGGGTGGGGTGGTCAATTTCTTTGAAAGGAGGATTTATTTTAAAGAAAGGCTTATAGGGCCTTTGGCCTTGGTTTCCCTCCCCTACACTTCTCTTCATGTCTATGATTTCATTTGATAATTTTTTAACCATGCATTGTAAATCTTCTATATCTCCATTACCTTTTTTGAGATATTGTTCAACTTGTTTTTCTGGTGGTCTAGTTAAAAGGAGTCCCCTCCTAGGAGGGGGCTGGGTTTCTCTCTTTACTAGAGAGGCCTAGATTTCTTTACATCCTTTCATTAGGAATTCTACTGTTTTGGCCTCTTCAAAAATTTTCGCCAAGGTTTGCATAGTGACTCTTTTTACAAACATAGAAATAGAAGCCAGGAGCGCATAGGCGTAAACATCGATTTGCAAATCTTGAGTTGGTTTTGCCACGGGCTGGAATTTATTTAATATGGTCGCGAACCTCTAGTTGAAATCTTTGACCCTCTCTTTTGAACTCATGGTGGTTGTGAATAAATTGGCCATAAGGGCTCGCATAGTGGTTTCTTCTGCAAACTTGTCAAGAAAGTCTTTCTGGAACTTGGTCCAGCTGGTTATCGATCCTACTAGCAAGTTGAAATACCACGTGGAAGCTGAATTTTCAAATGTGTAGGGGAAGATTCTGCAGACTATGTCTTCATGTTGAATGTTCACAAGTCTGATAATGATTATTAACTTTTTGATGTGATCTTCAGGTAATCAAGATCAGGTAATCTTGAAGTTTTGGGATCATACTTGGGGAGCAGTTTCTCCGGGTGCCGGGGAAGATTATGTACTCATCCAAGGATGACCACAATGTCTCTGACCAACCAGGACTGATTGTTCTGAAGCAAGATTTCCCTTTCTTCTTCATGGTTATTATTATCCTCCATATCTTCAGAGTCTGATTCAAACTCTTCTTCTTTCGAAAATTTGTTTGGTTCAGAGACTTCGGCAACTGGCGTTTCGGGTATCAGATCAAGAGGTTCTTGGATTTTGGTGATCATGAAATCTCTTAAGTCTTCTACGAGGTGTATGAAAACCTTGTCGGGAGTGTTGACCACTAGTATTCTTTGTTGTTTTCTTTGAGGGAGGATGGGAGCCAAGGATAACACACCAATCTTTTGAGCATAGGCCCTAGTGATTCTCCTGAATTGATTCACTTCCTCATGAGAAAGGGCGTAAGGTATTTTAAGGTGAAAAGGTCCTTCCTTGTGCTGGGGTGAGTTATCCATTTCAAGAATAATCAACATGTGTGGGTTGTCTTGTTTCAGACTAGCCATGCATCTGGGATGTTATGAATCTGTAGGTTGTTTGAAATGATAGATAAATAATATTTTCAGCCATTCATTCTCAGGCCCTGCTTCTAGCGCCAATTATGTTGATGGGACCTAAATCCCTTGACTCAAAAGTAGGAACCAAACCTGCCACCGAGGCCCAATTAGAATATACAACGTTTAAAATGGAATGGTTCTCCAGATCTTGCGATCCGACTGATTTATCAATGGGCTTTGTGTTTCTTTACGAAGGCTATTCCTTCAGTTAGGACTATTTTCTTCTGTATTTTTCTCTTGGGTGGGGCTGATATGAGAGATGTAAGCCAACATAAACCAAGTTGACAATTAACAGGATTAAGTTTAACTACTGGGGAAGAGATTAAGCTTGGGATAACTCGCTGCTCAACATGCAGACAATTACTCTATACCACAGGCCTAGTACTAATACATTAACCATGTGAGCATCTAATTACTATCTAAGAAACTAACTATCAGAAAGAAAGAACACATGTAATAATATAATGGAAAGAAAAATAATTCATATACCATAACCATGCATTACATCATAACACAACGATTTATCTTTATCATCAAAGCAAAGAACATCAAAACATTGCACCAGATAACTTGACAATAGAATTAATTTCTCTTAATCATTACTGCATCATTCATGAAATACCAGATAGGAAGTAGTTCTTCTCCAAGTCCAATCACATGCATCTGATGAAAATAGTTTATCTTTGGTCCAGAACGAATTCTCAATTCATAACGGTCTCAAAATAATTCTTAACAACCAAAAAGAAAGAGTTCTTACAACAGCCATCGACCTTTTTCTAATTGGTCGATGTCTTTATTTATAATATGGAGTTCTAACCGAAACTAATGGCTAATTGTAGTTTAAACAAAATAAAGATCGCGACGTGGTGTCATTTTCTAATATCTTCTTTAACAGTTGTCCCGGGACACTTCTTGGAAAGGGTGACTGCTCTCGTATTCAGTCCAGCTGATAAACAATATTTCACAAGTTTGGGCCCATGGAAATATATGTTGTTCCATTAGGGCCACGTATATTCCCTTGATTTCTGCTACATGCACTCGATACTTTAATAAGATGGGGTTCAATTGTTGTAGCATGGCTCGGGCCTTGATCAGATGTTCTACAAATTGTTGTACTCTCCCTGACTTCACATCGACTGTTTTTGCTAACTCTTCAGTCCATAGGGCATCTTATTCGACATGTAGCTTGAACACACCGCTTATATCAATGAAATTATCGGGGGTGTTGACCTTGAGGAACTTGGAATTCTATATCATTTTGTCGATCCTACTTCGTAATTTCTTTCGGGTTCATTGGTGAGATTGTCGAACACATTTTTTTCGGTGGTTTTGGGAATCATTCCTAGAAGAGGGGTTGATATAGTTTAGAGATTGTGCAAATATGAAAAAACATACCAACAAACATAATCGATCAATGCGTGCCTATGAAGTTCGTTATTCTCAACCATTTTAATACTTACCTAGTCCCAATTGCTCCTTTTAATTACCCGCGGTGTCTTTTATCCACGTCGCCTCTCCTCTTTTGTTTAAATGAGTCATTTCATCGTGCCCAAGTGTGGAAAATTAAGTACAACAGACACGAGCGTTGGAACTGTCATAGTAGCTCCTTGACCTCTGGGACTGGGAAAAGATGATAGATTTGAGTGTGTGTGTGTATACTCCCAGAAGGTCAAATACCATAGAAAGGAGGTCATTAAATGCCTCCAGAATCCATATTACAAAGTGTTTCAACTGTCAACCATCAATAATTGAAGCTGGGGGGTTTAAAGATATTGAAATTTTCGTACTACGCATTCTCTGCAACTCCGATCGGCGGCTCTTGAAGCATTTTGGACCACATCCAATGAGCAATTGTGATGTGTTAAGTCTTCAATACATATTGTCACATAATGTGAATGTTCTTTTGGTACACTTTGGTTCACTTCTTTATATCTCTATAAATTCTAGGAATTCTATGGGAAATTCCATGCATACGTCGAGTTTGTGCCTCTGTGACATTGATCTAGTGCGCTTATTCAGGAAATAATCAGCTCAGTGGTTCTTATCACCTGTATGTGTCCAAGCCACCACATCATTGCATTATGTAATCCTCCCTTAAAAAGGAATGGGGTTCGTGAGGTAGCCAGAATGCCAGGTCCGAGCCCCAACGCACTTGGGACTCCTTCTTATTGGCTCCCAGTGTATTTGAGGCTTTGACAGGAGGTACATGAATTTTATCGAGGAAGGTGCCGATGCTTCTAATAGAAGTTGGGGTGGAAGGAAGTACGTCTGAATGAGGCATTCTTGGGGTTTCACCCCCAGAGGATTGGACACCATGGAGAATAGGGAGGCATAGGAAAGACACAGGAAAAAGGGAGGGAGATCTCCCCCGAGCTGAGCTGAGTGTATACCCGGCCTCTCAAGAATCTACGATGCTTACTAACTGGTTGGGACTTGTGGAGACTACCAGTAAAGGAATCCAGGGATGAATGGGGAGGGTAAAAGGATTGGTTTCTCCCGTTAAGAGTTCCATTCAGCAGTTAGAGCAGGCCCATCTCGCAATAGCTGAACTCTATCAAGAAAACAAGGAATTGCATAACCAGTTGGTGGCAAAGAACCAGGGAGTATCAGTGTCATAGGGTCACAGAGGAAGCATAGTCTGGCTCCAGAGATAGCTTCGAGAAGCTCAAGACATAATTGTACATTTGCGCGAGGCACAGGGGACGACATCAAATCAAGGAAAAGGAAACGTTACATGGTGTGAGAAACAGTCCAGGAGAGGGTGCATGCATAGGAGATGCATAATGGGTGGCCCCCCTATTTTGGGTTTCCCACAGTTACACTCAACATTTATTCACTCTTGTTGTAAGAGTTTTTTTTTCTGTATTCTCAGTATGACCAGGTCGATCGATAAAATTGTCAATGATACCTATTCGTATGTAGCCCAAGTCTGGCAGAAAATTTTCTAATTGTATGAAAAACTTGAAGCTTCTTGAATGTATCATGTTCCCTTTTGGATGTAAATTAACTACATTCTTTTATTTAAGTTTTTTTCGCAGATCATGTCATTTTATAATTATTACTTTTTCAGTATGAAATAGTTGATATGTTTTCTCTAGAACTTTCGACATTAATCAATGTTGACATGGCTTATTAACCCAGGGTCACTTAAAATATTCGAACATAAAATTTAGCATTTGCATGACGGGTAAGGATTGGACTTAAGGGCTCTACTTACATCGAAGGCACTAAAGGAGGAAGATAATGCGACTATCTGTACTTGATTAGTGTTGGGGATCGGTAATTTCAAATGTAAAATTTGAATGTGTACTTTATCTTGTAATTCTCCGATGCCAAAATTTCTTAGGGTGTCGACGATCAATGATATCGCTTTCCTCTTTGTGCGATGCTTATCTCTTCTTTTTCCTATCGAAGTTGAATGGGTCACTCTTCGGCGATACCTCTACCAAAGTTTAATCATAAGATAAAATACTTTATAGTTTCGACGTCGATGAAGATCGATGTTCGATGTTAATTAAAACTCCTCAAATGACTTTCATCACTTTTAACATTTACCGATGTCGAACTCCTGAGCACCTCGAGGAAATATTTAGTGTGCCAATTATTTAGGTATCTTATTAAGAACTCTAACGATCAAGATGATTCTTTGTTGTATGTTCAGGCAGGATTTAGAATGAACATAAAAAATAATCACAAGTATTAGTTTCATAGTGAAGGCATAAAAGACAGTGTAACGGATCAAGTGGTAGCCAAAAGTAAAAGAAATGAACATAGACTTTTAGGGTGTGTTGAGTGCTCAACATGTTACTCCGAAAAAATTATTCACTTCATATTGAGTCTAAATCCCTTTTTCCTTTTAAGTCTAAACACATTGTTCAACCCCCAAGCTCTTCCCTATTTGATGGAGAACCTCATTGTCTCTCTTATATGAGCTTGAATTTGGTGTACAATTCAAGTGGTGGAGGTCCAACTGGAAGGGACTTATTTTCTCGATTCCGAACATGCTGACAAGGAAGTTTGTCATTCATACATTTTTTTTTATTACATTTTAATAGAAATACTCTTTTCGTGTCCAATTAATTTCTTTCAAATATTTGAATTGTTATTCCATGGGGGTATTTGTTACGAATATTGATGGATTATGCTATTGAATGTGCTAACTTTATATATTATCACCATATTATTTTGTATCTTGGTTTTTGAGGACAAGTTGCATGTGTATTTCTTTGAGTCAAGTGCTCAACGATGGACTTCATCGAATGTATGGACAAGGTAGGATATTTATATTGTCTTGTTAGCATTATTTTTGATATATCATATCTAAGATTAGAGTTTATTTCTGCAGTCATTTCCGTATTTTTTCATTTACCCCATTCCATAGAGTGATTTTCCTCATAACAGAATTGGCGACCATATTGGGGAGGGAATATTCTTTTTGGGGTTTGGAGTGTTTTTCTCCTCTGATTTCTCTCATTTATATTGAGTTTCTTGTCGTCTAATTGCTTGACATCCTCTATTCATTTCGAGTCTGATTTTATTGGCCTTATCCTTAATTTGGTAGTGTTTCAATACACATATGCATTTTTTTTCCTGACAATCGCATACAGACACGAGTTGTCGTTCTGTAGGAAGCGTATATACATGATTTTGGTCTGAACAGTCATGTACATCATCCCTTTTTTATTGATTGTTGAGTAAGATTTGATGGTTGTTGAGTCTTCTTAGGTCTATGGCATGACTATTAAGTTCCTGCAAAGTGATAGGAAACCTTTATTTGGTTGAATTTTTGGGCAGTGTTTCTTTCTCATCATCCTTTTCATTGATTTTCCCTGCATCTTGGGTTGCTTGTTTTCTTCTTGATATTCTACTTGGTTTGTATTTGTTTACATACAGTAGAATCTTTATATCAACCTATTGTTCAATCCTTGCATTTTCATTCTTTTATATTGAAAATACAAAAAATATACATTTTGCATTGTTGGCATTTGATCTTTTGGGTTCTTATCATTGATATTAGTACATGAATGGAAAGATTGTATCTTATTTGAAATTGCAGAATTAAATTGGATATCACATTTTGAAAATCCTATCATTTATTGGGAATTGAATTTAGGACTTTGCATTTTATTCATATTCATTTATTTTACGTTCTCAGTCATAACATCATCAGTTTCACGACCACACCTTTTTGAGTAAGCGAGGCCACTAAAAGTAATGTTGACAAATTTAAAATTGATTATAAATTATTTTATTTGTTAGGGTGCACAAACTAGCTTAGGATTTAGAGGCTTGGAATAGGATTTTGTGAGTAAACTTCTTCATGACTATTAAATTCAACATATATGTGTGACTATGGGAATGGTGAAATCTATTGTATACTTGGTGACATCAGGAGGCTCCACTTACATCGGAGTTAAGCACGAGGCCACATGAAGTTGGTTGAGGGCATATCCCCCTAATACCTTATTAGCATTAGAGATATTTCTATGGATGCATTCATATATGGGGGTCTTCCTAGTATGTTTACCTCTTTGAGAGGCAGTGCTTTTGAGATTCCAGGCTTTGCTACCGTGCCTATACAGTAGACTTGACTTATGACTATTCACCTACACATCGTTTATATTGTGGTGGATTAGTTGCTTGACATAGGTACCACATAGGTTACTTGCAGAGGTTATTCTGTAGGTACCCTGGGTCAGATAAGGGTCAGACAACACACAACCTTTATGTAGGATTACCTCTCCGAGGGGATCTAACTGACTGGTTGTTAATCCCATGAGGGCCCATATAACTAATTCAGATACCTTTGATCTTTTGCAAGGAGTATTAGGACCCTCTTGGGAGAGGCATACCTACTTTAGGGAGGGAGGCCCCTTTCATCCACTTTATCCTGTTTGTGTGAATATTGGACTTTTGTTTATATTAGTGCGATCTTTGATTATTCATTGAATTTACAATTTTTTTTTATATCTCAAGTCTTGAGTCATCGTGGAGCCAAACCAACTTCCCCACAGGTCTCTCTGTTTGTTAATATTACCACCACATCTTGAGTCTTTTCCTTCTAAAAGGTGTAAAGTTATCAATCATGATACACACACCTCCACCTACCAGACTTGTGATCATACAAGGATGAGTATTGAGTCAAGTCATAAATATATTGATAATCCCTTGACTCCCATTCCTACTGTAGTTAGTAGTGTTCCTTCGACACCTTAAACCACTACGGTTGTAGTGCTGACAATTCCTATCATCACTCCTATCCAACCTATGGTTTCTACTCAACCCATTGTGATGAACCCTTTTGGGTATAGTTTTTGTACACCTGGATACAATAATCAATCCATCCCTACAACCTCTAGCCCTTTTTCTTATGGTATGCCAAATTTCACATCGCAATTGTCATCCTCCATTCCAACGTCTAACTAGGATACTAGTATTAGTCTTGAGGGCATGGCTCCTCCACATATTCATGTATTATTTTGCAGTGGTCATATCCATCAAATGACTCCTACGGTTGGAAGCCTACCTCATTTTCACCCCAGGTCTAATCATGGTCTTAATGCTCCTAGATGGAGTAGTTAACCTGGTGGACAAGATGTTCCTTATGTTTCATCCTTTACACCTACCTCCTCCACGTCATTTCTGACCAACATGTTTGGCATGACTAATCCACCTCTATCCTCCTGATTCACACCCATAGGAATTTATTTTCACAACTTGGGAAACCCCCAACCTGGAGCTACTCCAGATGGGGGAAATATTTACAACCCTCATCATAAAATTCCTAATGGAATGGTGCCCAAGAAACCCCTTATGAATCAATTCATAGGGGGTTTTTGCAATCCTGGAAAGGGACATGGTGCATACCAAAACCTTGGATGGGCTGTGATTCCCTAGAAACAATCTTTCCTAGGAGCTTGGGGCCATATGTCGCAACCTCATATCCCTTTTCTGTCCACGCTTAATCTTTTAGACCTATCTAGATTAATGAATGACTTAGTGCGTCATGACCCATCATGGTCGCCCGTCCCCACCAATCTTCCTTTGGATATTCCAAAATTCGAAGGCAAGACTGGTGAGGATCCTTGTGATCACATCACTAATTTTCATCTTTAGTGGTCTTCTAATTCCCTTAACGATGACTCTATTCATTTAATATTGTTTCAACACACCATCATGGGGGTTGCAGCGAAATGGTATATAGAGCTACCTGGGGGGATGTACAAAAATTTTAATCAGATGGTTTTAGTCTTCCTCAACCACTTCCAATTGTTGATTTGTTATGATGTTGACATAGAACTTATGTCAACCTTCCATCGAGACAAATCCAATCATATCTCAGATCACATTGAAGAGTGGTGTAGATGGAAGAGGTTGATCAAGGCCTACATACCACTAGAGTTCCTTTTATAATTGTTCCTTAAGTCTTTACAGCCTTATATTTTGAAGGATGTTTCCACATCCAAAGTTACTTTTAAGGAAGAAGCGATTTTTAAAGCCCATCAGTTAGATCTTATATATTCTCAGTTTGGGATGTTATACGAAATTCTTACAGACACACCGATCTCAAGCTATGACCCTAGATAAATTCCTGGACCTCATGTTGATGGTATTGTAGGCTCCACAAATGTGAAATATGTAGACTTGGTGACAATACATTTGAAAGAGTTGTCTCTAAACCAGTATGTAGTAGGGAAAGCTTCATCTGTGTCTTCCACTCCCACTCAATCGGAAGATGTACATTTTGTGCAGTCGTCGACCAACCCGAATGGTAATCGAAAACCAGGAGGGAATAAAAATAAAGGAGGTGGTAAAAATTGTAAGGGTGGGAGTAATAATAATAATAATAAACCCAATGAAAACAACAATAATTAGAAGTCAAATAATAATGTTGGTGAGGGAAATAAAGAAAGGTGAAAGTTGAAGTTTCCCTAGAAGATTTGTACATACAACCACCTTACCCACTTGTGCCTCAAACTTGTGGAAGATGCAAGGATTTTATCTCTACCAACCGATGTTTTGACTAATCCCTTTCCACATAATCAACACATGGCCTCTAGCTCCTTGAATGTCGAAAATGTGGTGAGTGGAAGTAAAAACCCACTAGCGAAAGACAGTGACCATATATGCAAAAATATGGTCAACTGTTAATGTAACCACTCAATCTCACGATTATAGTTATTCACAGACTGTACCTGGTCTAGAGTCTCCCCCTCCGCAAGAGATGCCTTTACAGATCAAAAAACCAGAGCCCCCACCTCATATTTTGAAAGGAGTATTCAAGTGCTCTACCCACAACACTAATGCTAGAGCCACCCAAAATTAATCTATTGTTGAGGATCTCAGTCAAAATCCTTGCACGATGTTAGCTCTGGAGGTACTCCATGTTGGTCACTATAATTGCTTAATTAATTTCAAACAACCAAGTGAAACATAAATTATCAACCCAAGGAAGTCTTTTGTTTCAAAGATAGCTGCGCACTATATATGCTCAATTCC
>JZKD02S2112902.1:210233-221493 GCA_000966675.3 Picea glauca | reverse complement strand
CAATATTAGGGCTTAACAATAAATTTATATATTATCACCATATGCTTATGTATCTTGGCTTTTGAGGACAATTTACGGGTGTATTGCTTTGAGTCAATTTCTCAATGGTGGAATTCATCGAATGTCTAAACGAGAGGCTCTTTATCTTGTCTTGTTAGCATATTTGTTTATATAGAATACCTAATATTAGAGTTGATTTCTACAGTCATTTCCATCTGTTGTGGTTTACCGCATGCCATAGAGTTATTTTCCTCATAACATAAGGTAAAGGGGTTGATTAGAGGCGTGAAGAGCCTATAAGTAACCAAGCCCTCAGACATTCTATTCGAACAAGCTCCTATGTAGAAGAATACAAAGGAAGGTGCTAAAAAGTTAATAATCCCATGGTTTCGAGTCATGGTCACATGGAAAGTGGTTTGAAGGAAGCGCCTATGCAGAATTCAAATTATGTACTAGTTAAAGGAGCTATGGAATATTTTCGACAATATCATGTTGCAAAACAAAAGAAAAGGGGTTGAAATTGATTTTTCGGGAAGCCAAAACTTTCATCTCAGATATCAGATTGGGGCATGAGTATAGTCGTTGGAAAAATGATATAGAGGAGAATGACATGGAATTATTCTAATCTGGATAACTGTGATATAATTCCTCATGAAATGAATAGAAAAAAGTACATGTAAATTTAATTGACAAATTTTTATGATATGTATAATTCTAACAAAATGGTTTCTTGCATATATGGCATATTAGTCATTTAATTTAATTCTAGTCTAGGATTGGATATCATAGTCATGGAATCATGAAATATCTTGTAGAAGCTAGTTCAGGCAACAAATAACTACAGGGAAAGTAATGAAAAGTGGATAAAGAACTCAAGAATAGTGGAGCAAAAGTATTAGTCAACAACTACAAGATCTGAATAAATTGCAGGTCCAACAAAGGAAAGAATCCTCACATAAGATATGAAGCTAGTAGGTTAAAAATGTCATTGATGGGAATAGAAGGGAAAACTAAGGATCCATATCCTTGAAGGTAGAAATGTGTAGACAGTTGCAAGATTGATGTGGAAGAAAACAAAGAGCTTACGGGGTTGTGTGTGAATAATATCTATGTGTCAAGCATAGGAGTTACAGGGAAGGATTTATTAGATATGACTTAGATACTTGTCTAAAAGTACCCAGTGAAAGAAATACACTTATGATATCAGAGTTCATAGTGGAAGAAGGATGCCAATGCAGAGAAATTGGAGAAAGAAAAATGAATTCTCTTTCATTTGAAAAGTGTCACTGAATGAAAATAGACTTCCATTGGGAATGGTATAAGTGTGAAAGGGTGATGAAATGTTTCCTAAAGGTAAAGTTGGATATGACTACCCAAAAGGAGATAATGCAAATTGAGTACATTGGTTGAATTGCAAAATGGCCAAGTGAAACTTGACTGGAAATTATTCAGACCAGGGAACAAGATTGTCGATGAGAAGAATAGAAGGACACAAGGCAACAAGGTTCTGAAGGAATTCAAGGACAACCATATACAACATAAATAAATAAATAAATAAGTGAACTGAAACAAAAATCCATTATAGTGCATGAGGCATACAAGGAAGTTGAAATGCATATACATTAGTAGGCATACTGACAATGAATGCTTGGTGCATACGGATGTGTAATTGTGCATATGCATATGATTGGATATGCATATAACATACTTGTAAACAAAGAATAGTATGTTATTATAAAATAATGATGTTATGGAAATTTAGTATGACTAATGATGGATTATGTATTCAAGATATTGTTGTTTCTTATGATTTCCATCTATGTGGATACCCATGAGGGTGGTAGGAATGGTGATCAAAATGATAGAGGAATTATGTGGGCTTCTAGGAATACCAGTTGATCAAGTAGCTTCAAGTAGGTTGATAACAACCATCCATGTATGCATTTTTTTCTTCTATTTTGAAGGGAAATGAGGAAAGAAATTCCCTCAATTAATTTTTCAAGATTTAAATTGATATATAATGGCTAAAGACCTAGAGTATGTAGTTGTCATTGATGCTATAATGAATTTAGATAGAGTTTCAGTTGCATATTGTGCTATGATTGGTTATGGGATCATAACCAGGTTAATTCAGGAGACATACTCCTATAACAATGAATATCCATAGAGCTAGTCATGTGTGAGACCATAATATGGTTGGATATGAAAGGGCTATAGTGCTATGTGAGTGATCAATGGTATCTACTGTATATATGATGTTTGGATTGTAACCTCCTTGTCGACACTGAAGAGCACTTAAGAATTGTATTGTTGGAGTTGTGTTTGGGTTGAAAAGGAAGATATCCATTAAATAGTCAGACAAACAGTAGGAAGTGTGTGGATGATGTGTTGAGGCATTGGCCAAAACTTCCAACTAATCATGGTGGAATGCATGACATAGTGACGTAGTCGCGCACACTCGCAAGCACATCCTCTCATGGGATATTCTCTTTCTCACGGCCCGAAGAACTCTTAAACAACTTTTCTATTTACTTAATGGGAAATCTACACCCACAAAAACTCTCTCACGGGATCTCCCTTTTTCTCTTCGGGAAATCGGTCTTTGCAACTTCCCGGGGTCAGTGGTCGAGCATCGGCCTCTCGAATCCCCAAAAACCGACAACCAGTCAAAGATGACTTTCTCCTATCGAGGTTTCCTTTATCGCAATTTCGCTACTCGTGGTGTTGAGAAACTCGGTTCTCCGAATCCCGAGTCCCAATATGCCGAAACGCCGACACACACGCGAGCTCTGACTATTCAATTCTTTCACTCCATCGGCATTTCGGAGTTCACAATATCATGAATCCTAATGCTATTTATTTCGGGACTTCTTGCTAAGAAATCTCGATAAGGTGTGCCACCTATCCTCCTACCGGCTCCTCTGTGGCCCCACACTATCTTTTGACTGTCGAGATATCGTGTTTCGTGATATCGCGATTCCTGTTGATATATTCAGAGGACTTCAACCCATTAACCCCGATACACGATTCCACATGAAAATCCGATGGTCCTCGTGGCTCGGATCAACAACTCTACCCCTCCTGAGAGTTGAACCTCTCGGGAATACCCGCAGTATCTCCCCTGCACCTCCGTTAGATCTAATGACTCATGGAAATTCATGGATTCTCCTTAGATAATACCGTTCGTCCTTCCTTCCTTGGAAACTCCTGTGAATGACCAAGTGTTCCTCCATGGAATTCGTCGACCTGCTCGTAAACTTACGACGCCTGCTTAACTCTTCAAGGCACAACTTCTCTGCATTGTCCTTCAACAAATTCAAAGGCTTTATCCTTCCTGAACTTTCCCAACTCTGAATCTTGGAAAAGACTCTTGCACGCACTCCTTGCGGCAACCTTCAAAAACTTCAAATGCTTGAATCTTTTCGAATCTGCGCACACCTGCAGCAGGAGTCTCTCAACGCTTCGCTTGGGCCCACAATCCTGAGATTTCACTCAGCCTATGCACTCCTTGCATGGCTCCTGTGCCCACTGCACTTCTGGGGAAATGAGAAAAAAAGTAAAACTATCTAAGCGCTCTGTCAATGCACTCCTTGCAGACACTTCAACTGCACTCCTTGCAAGAACCCTCGCCTCAAAAGAGAAACAATTGAAACTCATTCCTTTTTCCTCTCAGATTTCAATTCAAACATGAAATCATATACATAGCATATAAAGAAAATGTATAATAGGAAGCAAACATTCATGAGCATATCATTCAACATCAATACGCAGAGAATAACATAAAACCATGAATTTGAATCAACCTTTTTCTATTAATCCAAATGCCTGTACATGGGTGCTCTTACACAACTCTCTGCATGCTCTTGCTCTCTCTTGTTCAATACTTCCATAGATAATGTTACAAATGATCAATGAGGGTGTCTATATCCCATTTCCCTCTTGCGCTCTCAAACAGTCTAATCTAGAATTAAATTCTATCTACCTGCATTAACTACTTTAAATGCCTTCTACCTACTAAGGACGAGAGCTAAAGGCTCAAGGTCCATTTACATTATACAAGTGTGCCTCTTCTTAATGAATTCATTTAAGATTGCGCAACAATTTCAAGGCATTTTCAAAATTTGTGCTAGCGCTTGTCCAACTGTCTGTTGTCTTCTGTGCTGGCTCACATGTTGTTGGCGATGCTCTTGCATCATACTCCCTCGCTTGAAAATTTTCATGGGCTCCTGTCCATGAGATCCTGCATGGTCTATCCATGCTTCTGTATCTCTGCTTCGCTTTCCCAGCTGGCATCTTCAACTGGATGGTTTTTCCACTTGACCAGATACTCAAAGTATTCTTTCCTTCTGATCTTCTTACCAATTTGTTTGTCCAGTATGCGCTCCATTTGCAGCTTATATGCAACTGGAATTTGCTTTTTCCACTGGATCATTGGCTGCTCATTTCCAGTCCCTGGTTCCTCAGCTCTGTATGAGTACAAATCCGAGATATTGAATATCGGAGAGATTTCGATCCCATCGGGTAATTCAATCTTGTAAGCATTCACCCCAAATTTATTCAAGACCCTACATGGCCCAATTTTCTTCATCTTCAGCTTATTATATGTTCCTCTTGGGAACCTTTCTTTCCTCAAATGTGCCAGAACCAGATCACCAACCTCAAATTTAAGTTGTCCTCTATGCTGATCCACTCTGCACTTGTATTCTTGGCTTGAATTCTGCAATCGCTCATTCACTTGGCTGTGAAGTTCTTTCATCGCCTCTGTGAATTCTTCTGCACTAGCGCTCCTAGTCACAGTCTGCTCTGAGTCCCTAAGTTCATAAATTCCCCTCGGCTGCATACCATAGACAACCTGAAATGGACTCTACCCTGTGCTCCTATTAACTGAGTCATTATAAGCAAACTTTGCCTGTGGTAATATGCTATCCCACTGGCTATGGTGCTCTGTGACCAAGCTTCTCAGCAAGTCTCCTAGACTTCTATTCAGCACTTCCGTCTGTCCATCCTTCTCAGGATGATAAGCCGAACTAAATGCCAAGTTAGTTCCCAACTTCTTCCATAAGGTCCTCCAAAAATTCCCTATGAATTTCGTATCTCGATCTGAAATTATACTCTTCGGCAACCCATGAAGTCGAATGACCTCTTTGAAAAATAGGCTCGCAATGTGAGTTACTTCACTGGTTTTTTGACATGGAATGAAGTATGCCATCTTAGAAAATCTATCCACCACCAAAAATATTGAATCACAACCTCTTTGTGTTCCTGGCAACCCCAATACAAAATCCATGCTAATTGCATCCCACGGCCTTTCTGGTATAGGCAATGGTTGATAAAATCCTGCATTTTGTCTCCTTCCCTTTGAATGCTGGAAAAATATGCATCTGTCTACAAATATCTTGACATATTCTCACATTCCCGACCAAAAATATGACTCATTCATCTTTTCGAACATCTTGTTGCGACCAAAGTGCCCTGCCAATCATCCATTGTGTTTCTCCTTCAGTAGATTCTCCCTCATGGAGAATTTCAGAATACACAGTTGATTTCCCCTGAACAACAATCCTTCCTAGATCATGTATTCTATCCACGGGTTTCTGTCTCTGGGAATTGGATTCTCAGCTGCTTAATACGTCTCCTTAAAATCTGGATCATCTGCGTACATTTCCCTGAGATCATCAAAACCCAACGTTTTGACTCGGAACTCCTACAACATCAAACACTTCCTACTCAAAGAATCAACCACTTTGATAGCAGTACCAGAAATATGTTTTATCACAAATGTGAAATTTTGCATATACTCTACCCATTTGACATGTTTCTGATTCAACTTCTCCTATTGAGTCACAAACTGCAGTGCATGATTATCACTGTACAAGACAAATTCTTTGGGAATTAAGTAATACCTCCATTTCTTTAATGCCTGTATAATAGCATAAAAATCCTTATCATAAGCGGAGTACTTCAACTTTGCTTCATTCAGCTTCTTTCTGAAGTATGCTATCAGCCTGTCTTCTTGACTCAAGACTGCCCCTATTGCAAATCCATTCACATCGCATTTCACTTGAAATGTCTTCCGAAAATCCGGCAACACCAAAACTGGTTGTTCCGTAATCTTCCTCTTCAACAAATTAAAACTTTTCTCAGCCTCTTTTGTCCAGTGAAAAGATTTATGTCTTTTCTTCACTGTGTCCATCATTGTTGCGCTAATTCCACTGAAATTCCTAATGAATTTTCAGTAGAAACTAACCAATCCCTGAAAACTTCTCACCTCAAAAGCATTTCTCAGTGATGGCCAATTCTCGATTACCTCCACCTTATCTAGATCCATCCTCAACTCATTTGCTGAAATAACAAATCCCAAGTAAATGAGTTTTGTCTTCATGAATGAGGACTTCTTCATATTTATCAACAACTTCTCTTGCTGTAATTTCTGCATCACTGTAGCCAAATGCTTCAGATGCTCTGCCACTGTCTTACTGTACAGTAGTATGTCATTCAAATACACAATGACAAATTTCCCGATGAACTCCCTCAGAACTTCATTCATCAACCTCATGAAGGTACTTGGCGCATTTGTTAAGCCAAACAACATAACAAGCCATTCATACAACCCTTCATTGGTTTTGAATGCTATCTTCCATTCATCACCTTATCTCATGCGGAGTTGATGATAACCGCTTTTCAAATCAATCTTTGAAAAATACTTTGCTCCACTCAAGCAATCCATCAGATCATCCATCCTTGACAATGGAAATCTATACCTTATGGTTATCTTGTTCATTTCCCTCGATTCAGTACACATCCTCCAGCCTCCATCTTTCTTCGGACTGAGTACTATTGGAACAACACATGGACTCAAGCTTTCCCTGACCAAACCTTTGTCCAACAAATCCTAGACTTTCCTCTTAACCTCTTCATTCTCTTGCGGCATCAATATGTACATGGATTTGTTAGGAAAACTAGATCCTGGTATGAGATCAGTATGATGACTTACACTTCTAATCGGTGGCAGTGAACGAGGTAATTCGTCTACTATTATGTCAGCAAACTCTTCCAGCAGTTCCTGAACTTCTTATGGTAAATCATCCATTCTTGTACTAGTCAGAACAATCTTCGACTTTCTGACCACAATAAACTATGGATCCTCCTTCTTCTTAACCTCTGTAAGAAGTTCCTTCCCACTCATGAGAAGTACTGTGTTTCTTACTTCCGGCTTCACCTCCTTATCCTTTATTGGAAGCAACATGTGTGTCCTCCCATTCTTCTCCAGGGTATATGTGTTCATTCTCCCATCATGAATCACATTCCTATCATATTTCCATGGTCTACCCAGCAATAGATGACAAACATCCATAGGAATGACATCACACAATATATTATCATTATATCCACCTATCTTAAATTCAACCAAGCATTGTTTAGTGACAGTTACCTGGTGTCCTTTCTGTAGCCACGAAACTCTGTGTGGGATTGGGTGATCAGTCCTCTCCAGCTCCAGCTTCTCTACCATCTCTATAGAAATGAGATTATCCATGCTACCATTGTCGACAATGACCTTGAACACCCTGTCCTTGGTCTTGCAAGCAGTCCTGAAAAGTCTGGTCCTTTGGATTGAACTCTCCACCTCCTTCTCGGGTGTCAAAAGGATTTTTTGCATCATCAACGATCTTCCGCCTTCAGCATCTTCTGCCTCAACATCCCACCTCTGTGCCTCGGTGATGTGAGCTTCTCCAATGTCCTTCTTTTTATTTGGACACTCGTAAGACTTGTGTCCATTATTTCCACATGTGAAGCATGTTATTACTCCACCTCTTCCTCTTCCTCTACCTCTAGTATGAGGAAAAGTGTTGTTGTCACCATAATCTCCTCTCTGCTTAGTATGTTGTCCTCTCTGTTCAACATATGGCCCTCTCTGTGAGGTTCCACCTCTCTCAGTTTGAGTCTGAGGTTTCTTCCATTCCTCTTTGGGCTTCTGATATTTGTCTTGGGAAACTGATTTGCCTCTAGGATGACTTCTGCCTCAGCCCCTCTGACTCTTCTTTCAGCTCAACTTCTCCTTTGCTTTCAGAGCCATCTGATAAGCTTCTTCCACCGTTCGGATAGTTACCATGCTCATCTCATCCTGGATATCATATATCAGGCCATTTATATATCTAGAAACCTTTTCATCATCGCTCTCCCGATTACCTTCCCTGATGTTTAGTTTATAGAATTCCTCGGTGTATTCTTTCACTGTCATCAACTTCTGTCTCAAGTTCTGCATTCTCCTGAACAGAGTAATTTGATAGTCCCTGGGGATGAATTTTGCCTTCATCTTCACGATCATTTGATCCCATCTCTTGATCTTCTACTTTCCCTTGCAGCGTCTGTCAACTTCTGTTCATCCCACCACAATGCTACATGTCCCTTCAAGCGTGTGACAACATGCTTGACTTTCTTGTCCTATTTGACATCTTTATAGTCGAAGTATGTGTCCAGAGCTCTAATCCAGTCTAGAAGCTCCTCTGCATCCAGATTTCCCTCATAAACTGGAATGTCCATCTTCTCTCTTGCACCCATCCTTGCAATAGATCTGATAAAATGCTCGTTTGATGCATCTTCAACTGCAACTTCTTCTTCACGTTCAGCCTCTACTTTGCTTTCGGAATCACTCAGATCCCCTGCACTGACTATGCGTCTTTGCGCTATCTCCATGTCTTCAAGTCTTTCTCAGAGATCATGCATTTGTCTCTCCATGATTAGATCAGTCATCTGCCTGCCTCTTCCTCTCGGCATTTCCCTATCCTCTGGATCGGGTGATTTCATATCTCTCCTTGGCGACATGGTCAATTCTTCTCTTCTCTGCTACAAAAAGCAAAGAATCTTTCTGGGCTCTGATACCAAACTGACGCAGTCATGGACGCTTGAAAGCACGTCCGCTCATAGGATATTCTCTTTCTCATGGCCTGAAGAACTCTTAAACAACTCTTCTATTTCCCTAATGGGAAATCTGCACCCACAGAAACTCTCTCACAAGATCTCCCTTTTTCTCTTTGGGAAATCAGACTTCGCAACTTCGCGAGGTCAGTGGTCGAGCATCGGCCTCTCGAATCCCCAAAACCTGACAACCAGTCAACTCTGACTTTCTCCTATCGGGTTTTCCTTTATCACAATTTCACTACTCGTGGTGTTGAGCAACTTGGTTCTCTGACTCCCGAGTCCCGATATGCCAAAACTCTGACACACACACGAGCTCTGACTATTCAACACTTTCACTCCATCGACATTTCGGAGTTCACAATATTGTGAATCCTAATGCTATTTATTTCGGGACTTCTCTCCGCAAAATCCTGATAAGGCATGCCACCTGTCCTCCTATCGGCTCCTATGTGGCCCCACACTATCTTTTGACTGTCGAGATATCGTGTTTTGTGATATCATGATTCCTGCTGCTATATTCACGGGACTTCAACCCATGAACCTCGATACACGATTCCACATGAAAATCCAATGGTCCTCGTGGCTCGGATCAACAACTCTACCCCTCCTGAGATTTGACCCTCTCGGAAATACCCGCAGTATCTCCCCTGCACCTCCGCGAGATCTAACGACTCACAGAAATTCATGGATTCTCCTTAGAGAATACCGTATGTCCATCCTTCCTTGGCAACTCCTGTGAATGAACAAGTGTTCCTCCACAGAATTCATCCACCTGCTCGTAAACTTATGATGCCTGCTTAAATATTCAAGGCACAACTTCTCTGCGTTGTCCTTCAACAAATTCGAAGTCTTTATCCTTCCTAAACTTTCCCAACTCTGAATCATGGAAAAGAATCTTGCACGCACTCCTTGCGGCAACCTTCAAACACTTCAAATGCTTGAATCTTTTCGACTCTGCGCACACCTGCAACAACAGTCTCTCAGTGCTTCACTCAGGCCCACAATCCTGAGATTTCACTCAGCCCGCGCACTCCTTGCACGACTCCTGTGCCCACTGCACTTCTGGGGAAATGAGAACAAAAGTAAAACTATATGAGCCCTCTGTCAATGCACTCCTTGCAAGAACCCTCGGCTGAAATAGAGAAACAATTGAAACTCATTCCTTTTTCCTCTCAGATTTCAATTCAAACATGAAATCATATACATAGCATATAAAGCAAATGTATAACAAGAAGCAAACATTCATGAGCATATCATTCAACATCAATACGCAGAGAACAACACAAAACCATGAATTTGAATCAACCTTTTTCTATTAATCCAAATGCATGTACATAGGTGTTCTTACGCATCTCTCTACATGCTCTTGCTCTCTCCTGTTCCATACTTCCATAGATAATGTTACAAATTCTCAATGAGGGTGTCTATATCTCGTTTCCCTCTTGTGCTCTGAAACAGTCTAATCTAGAATTAAATTCTATCTACCTGCATTAACTACTTTAAATGCCTTCTACCTACTAAGGACAAGAGCTAAAGGCTCAAGGTCCGTTTACATTATACAAGTGCGCCTCTTCTTAATGACTTCATTTAGGATTGCGCAACAATTTCAAGGCGTTTTCAAAATTTGTGCTAGCGCTTGTCCAGTTGTCTGTTGTCTTCTGCACTGGCTCGCATGATGTTGGCGATGCTCCTGCATCACATAGTTATGTGGTATTATGTAGTCAATGCAGGGATGCATTGTGTAAATGTGGCCATGGGTACTGGTATATCGATTGTTATTTTATTTAGTAATTAATTGTTGCATTATGAAAAGTGGGTCATAATGATAGATAGATGCATTATATTTAATATGAATAATAGTTGAAGGTGATTGGATTGTTGTTTGTTACAATTTCAAGATCAATTTTTGGAGCTATTAAAAATGTTACAAGTGGTAGTACAAGAATTATTGAATGCATTTTGGTGAATGCATATATATATTATATAAAATAGAAATGATTATGATAACAACTGAAATGATGTGAGTATTTCTAACTCGTGAAGTTGAAAACACTTCAAGAGTTGTTAGATAGTGCTAAATTATGGAAAATCTTTATCAAGGGAACATAGTGATATAAATATCAATGGATAGAAGAAATAAATGTTGATTAAGGTTGGTTGTCATTGATGTCAACCCTTGAAGAAAGACCCGTAGTACAAAGTTTTGGGTAATGGACCCAATAGTGCTTGATGCAAATATGACTCATTATTGTTTTGTCATGGTTGATAAGAAGTAAATATGGATGAACTCCAAAGTGGTCCCCTTATGGTGAAAGCCCTCACGGGAAGATGCTTTGTGGAG
>JZKD02S2112902.1:177166-202811 GCA_000966675.3 Picea glauca | reverse complement strand
TTTATTTATTATTGCTCATTATTGGATAATAATTCTACATTGATATAACATTTGAAGAAAAAGGATTATAATTACGTTATTACTGATTCACCCCCCCTCTCAGTAATCCAACAATAAAATATCGGCTGATAATACAGGTGTAAAGAATGATGGGTTCATTCCAATAATAGTTGGATTAATGGCAGTGATTGAATTGTTCTTGTAAACAATTTTGAGATCACTTTGTTATTTTTTGTAACTGTTTCCATGAAAATATACATATGCATGATACTGGAAACTTGTTTGGTTGAGTGAAGGTTGAGGAAAATTGCAGGTAGGATGGTATTGAATATGGAAGGGACGTAAGCCAAAAGGAAGACTGATATATACACCTACAAAATCCAAACATTATGAGCAGAAAATTCATGCCTGGGAATTTTATTTTTCCTATAAGAAATAAATTTTAGAAATTATTAATTACAAATTGTTATGTTATGCTAATAGTTTGTGTGGTCAAATGAAATGTTGAGGAAATTGTAGGGAGGATGGTCTTGTATGTGGCATGGATGCAAGACCATACATAAGAAAAATTCTTTTTTATACAAGAGCCAAACATGATGAGCAGAAAATGCATGCTTGGAAATTTATTTTGCTATATAAAACAAATTTGAGAAATTAATAGTTACAAATTGTTACATGATTATGTTGAAAATTGGTTTGGTTGATTCAAGGTTGAGAAAATTACAAGAATAATGGTATTGGGTATGGAATTGATGTAAGACATAATAAATATTGATTTCTGTAGCTACAAGAGCCAAACGAATTATGAGTTGGAAGCTCATGCTTGGAAACTATGTTTTCTTGTATAAAACATATTTGACATTGTTGATTGAAATTGTTATAACAATATCTCATGATGATTGCATTTTTATAATACATATGAGATGTTGTCTATTGAATTTGGAAGCTCATGAAAAATAATTCTAGAAGCAAATCGAGCTCAATGATGAAGGCATGGAATGAAGAAAGTCTAGTGGACTTGTTGTAGCTAGAGTTCTTGAAGATGCAACTCTGAAACTTCCTGGTTGAGTGCACTGGAGCCCTGGAGAGAAGTGGAACAACTTGAGGGACTACATGGCATTGAAAGGGGTTCATCTCTTTGGGTTGTGCAGGATGAGAGGGAAGGAAAGATTGTTGGTTGGAAATGCTTCCAGAAATATAAATTTGGAAGATCATTATACATGTTTTGGGTCGGAATGCCTATGTATACATGTTTAATTTTAGGTCATAGAGCCTATGTATATAACAATTGGTTGGACTACATGTGTGGATTAAGGCCAGAGGGCCTAAATTTGTAATGTTAATAATATTGGAATGGTGTTATGCATTGAGGATGGTGCAAAAATAAGGGGGGGGGATGTAACATCCCAGTTTTAACCCCTATAAAATATAATGTATTATGTAATTATGACTTAGGATGGTGAGCCAGTAAAGTTGAAAAGGGGCGAGAGTGCCTAGGAAATGTAATACATCTATATACATTAATAAAATACACTACTAGCTACAAGACGGACAACATTAATAAAATACACTGCTAGCTATAAGACGGACAAGGAAAAAAGAGACAGGGGGTTATGATTCCATAAGAGAGGGGGCTTAAGGGGTTAAGTTCTTTTATTATATTTTATTTACCCATAATTGATTTTATGGAGAAAATTGGTTACATGAGCTTCTTGGGGAGGCCATTTGGTTCTTGGTTCTTGTAATTATATAAACATCCCTTGGGGGTTGTTTTGGGGGATGTTCTTCTTCTTCACTCACTCACTCATTTTTCAAGGTTCACTTGTTCTTATTCACTCACTATTACACCCTTCTCACTTTTTTATTTTTGGTGCCTCATTCTTGCTAATTCATGTGCTCTTGGTTTGAGCATGGAAACGAATAGTTGGAAGAGGATATTCATTGCTAGATGGTTGCAATAAATTACTGATAATTCCAAGAGGGAATGGATGCATGTGTTCATGATATTGATGGTAGTTTTGAAAGAATGATCCACAACAGAGAATCCTTAGAGTTTCCAGCAGGGTGATTTCCTAACCAATAGCACTGGAGCCCTAGAATGAAATGGAACAACCCGAGGGACTGCATGGTATATAAAGTTGTTAATTTCTTTGGGTTGTGTAGGTTGAGGGGGAAATAGAGCTAGAAATTTGGATTTGTTGTGTGGTTGGGAAATCTGAGAGCTAGTTAGGCAATTGTTGTATGTTTTAGATTTGTCCCAGGACCTGTCCTTATCGATTCATAGCCCTGGCTCAGGGGTGACCTATTGTTGAGAGTAAAATAGTAGCATTGTCTATGGTTGGGAGGAACGTCCTTGGTCTGCAGCTAGTTGGTGAATGTTTTCTTGAAAAGACAAGTTCTCTATGTGTTTTCTATATAATGTATATTTCATTGTGTATTTAATTATCTCTAAGATAAGTATTTATAATGTGCATGCTTGTTGGTTATTTGTTGTGCACACAACATTGTTTATTTCTTTTATGTTGTAGCATGGATATTGATTAATGCATGTGAGTCTTTCATGCTTGATTTTTGGATTAAATGTTATTAGAATTTGAAATTAGTTTAGAAGTGGGTTTTTGGAGTAGTGTGGCTAGCCTGTGGGTGGATGGGTACGTTACAAATTAACATGGCTAGCCTGAGGGTGGTTGTGTACGTTACACATGGAATGACAAGGCAAGGAATGGAAAGGCAAGCCATGCAAAGGAAAGGCATGACAAAGAAAGGCAATGCATGGCATGGAAAGGCAAGGCAATGCAAGGTATGGCATGGAAAGGCATGCAAAGGCAAGGTGTGACATGGCATGGAATGGCAAGGCAAGGCATGATATGGAAAGGCATGGTATGGAAATAAAACACATGGAAAATGAATGCAAGGAATGATATGGAGAGGCATGGTACTGGTATGTCTTGGTATGCCTTGGTATGTATTGGTATGTCTTGCAATGGTATTAGAAATGGTATTTATTATGCATTAGTATTCAATGGTATTGGGAATGGTATTGAAAATGGTATTCATTATGCATTGGTATGAAATGGTATGCAATGGTATGACAAGGAAATGCATGGCCTGACAAGGCAAGGCAATGCAAGGCATGGCATGGCAAGGGATGCAAAGTAAAGGCATGACATGGCATGGCATGGCAAGGAAAGGTGATGCAGGACCATCTCCCACATCAAGCGAGCCAGCGCAGAAGTGGAGGACAGCTGGACAAGCCAGCACAAATCTTGAAATTACCTTGAAGTTGTTGCGTGATCTTAAATGAGCCATTAAGATGAAGCACACTTGTATATTGTAATCGGACCTAGAGCCTTTAGCTATCGTCCTTAGTAGGTAGAGGCATTTAAGATAGTTAATGCAGGTAGATAGAATTTAATTCTAGATTAGACTGTTCGAGAGCGCAAGAGGGAAACGGGATATAGACACCCTCATTGTGTATTGTAACATTATTGAAGCATTAGAGAAAGAACATGCAGAGAGCTGTGTAAGACCACCCATGTACAGATATTTGAATTAATAGAATAAATCTTTGATTCAAATACATGGTTTTGTGTCTGTTCTTTATGTACTGATGTTGAATGCTATACTCATGAATGCTTGCTTCCTATTATACATTTTCTTTATATGTTGTGTATATGATTTCATGTTTAAATTGAAGTCTGAGATGAAGAAGGAATGAGTTTCAATTGTTCCTCTATTTGAGCCAGAGAATTCCTGGAAGGAGTGCAGTTGAAGTGTCCGCAAGGAGTGCATTGATAGAGGTTTCAGATAGAGATCACTTTTGTTCTTATTCATCCCAGAAGTACAGTTGGGGATAAGAGCAGTGCAAGGAGTGCGCAGGCCAAGTGAAGTTCAGGGGTGCGAACCTAAGCGAGAATTGAAGGACTGCTGCCACAGGTGTGCACAGAGTCGAGTGACTTCAACACTTATACGTGGTTGAAGGATGCCGCAAGGAGTGCGTGCAAGAGTTTCCTGAAGGACTTGAAGGTCGTGGGAAAGCTCAGGAGGGATAGGCCTTCAAATTTGTTGAAGGATAGCGTAGAGAAGTTGTGCCTTGAAGGTTGGCAAGAAGCGTCGCAAGTTTGCATGCAGGTGGACGAGTTCCACGGAGGAATACATAGTCATTTCGCAGATTTCATTAGGAGGAACGGACGGTCGGTATTCTCCGAGGAGGATTCAAAACATCCCATGAGTTGTTAGATCTCGAGAAGGTGTAGGGGACATACTGTAGGTATTCTCGAGAGGTTTAAATCTTAGGAAGTGCAGATCCGTTGATCCGAGCCACAAGGGCCATCAGATTCACACGTGGTTTCATATATTGGGGTTTCGTAGGTTGAACTCTGTAAACATCACAACGGGATTCACAATATTGCGATACATGATATCCCAACGATTACAAGAATAGTGTGGGACCACCACAGAGTCAATAGGTGGACAGGTGGCAGGTCTCATCGGGAATTCACAGCGAAAATTCCTGAAACAATTGTATTAGGATTCGCGATACCGCGAACTTCGAAATCCCGACGGAGGTGACGGGCATTGAAAAGTCAACTCACAAGTGCATCAGAGGTTCGACGTATTGGGGTTCGGGAGTCGGAGAGACAAGGAATTCAATATCACGAGTGCCAAAATTGTGATAGGAGAAGTTCCAACAGGGTAAAGGAAAGGGTCAGCGTTGACTTATATCGGGTTTCGGGGATTCATGGAACCAACGCTCGACCATTGGATTCGTGGAGTTGCGAAGTCTGATCTCCTGATTTGCAAAAAAGGGGGGGATCTCACAAGGATTGTTGTGGGTGCAGATTTCCTGATAGGTAAATCAAGGAATGTTAAATTTCTTCGGGCCGTGGTAAAAGGAAGATCCTGTGAGCGGGCGTGCAAGCGATCACGTGCATACACCAAGTGGTATCAGAGCACAGAAAGGTTCTTTTCTTTCTGTAGCAGAGAAGAGGAGAATTCACGATGCTGCTGAGAAGAGATAGACAATCACTCGATCTAGAGGATAGGGAAATGTCGCGATGAAGAGGCAGGCAGATGGCAGATCCATCCATAGAGAGACAAATGCATGATCTCTGAGCCAGACTCGAAGACATGGAGACAACACAAAGATGCACAGCCAGTGCGGGGGATCTGAGTGATTTCGAAAGCAAAGTTGAGGCTGAACGTTAGGAGGAAGTTGTTGCTGAAGATGCATCAAACGAGCATTTGATCAGGGCTATTTCCAGGATGGGTGCAAGGGAAAAGATGGACATTGCAATTTATGAGGGAAACTTGGATACAGAGGAGCTTCTAGACTGGATTAGAGCTCTAGACACATACTTTGACTATGAAGATATCGAAGAAGACAATAAGGTCAAGCATGCTGTCATGAGATTAAAAGGACATGCAACATTGTGGTGGGATTAACTACAAGCTGACAGACACTGCAAGGGCAAGCAAAAGATCAAGAGTTGGGACAAGATGATCGCGAATATGAAGGCGAAATTCATCCCCAGGGACTATCGCATTACTCTATTCAAGAGGATGTAGAACCTGAGACAGAAGTTGATGACAGTGAAAGAATACACTGAGGAATTATACAAACTGAACATCAGAGCAGGTCATCAAGAGAGCAATGATGAGAAATTTGTCAGATATATGAATGGCCTGAGATATGATATCCAGGATGAGATGAGCATGGTAACCATCCGAATGGTGGAAGATGCTTATCAAATGGATTTGAAAGCAGAAGAGAAGCTGAGCCAAAAGAAGAGTCAGAGGGGCCGAGGTAGAAGCCAGCCCAGAGGCAAGTCAGTTGCCCAGGATAGAAACCAGAAGCCCAAAGAAGACTGGAAGAAACCTCCAACTCACACAGAGAGAGGTGGAACCTCACAGAGAGGGCCATATGTTGAACAAAGAAGGAATCATACTGAGTAGAGGGGAGATTATGCTAACAACAACACTTTTTTTCGTACTAGAGGTAGAGGAAGAGGAAGAGGTGGAGTAATCACATGCTTCACATGCGGGAAAAATGGACACAAGTATTAAGAGTGTCCAGAGAAAAAGAAGGACATTGGAGAAGCTCATATCACCGAGGTGCAGAGGTGGGATATTGAGGCTGAAGACAAAGAAGGTGGAAGATCGCTCATGATGTGAAAAGTTCTTTTGACACCCGAGAAGGAGGTGGAAAGTTCAGTCCAAAGGACCAGACTTTTCAGGACTTCTTGCAAGACCAAGGACAGGGTATGCAAGGTCATAGTGGACAGTGGTAGCACAAATAATCTCATTTCTATGGAGATGGTAGAGAAGCTGGAGCTGGAGACGATTGATCATCCAAGCCCATACAGAGTTTCGTGGCTACAGAAAGGACACCAGGTAACTGTCACAAAACAATGTTTAGTTGAATTCAAGATAGGAGGATATAATGATAAGATCTTATGTGATGTCATTCCTATGGATGTTTGTCATCTATTGTTGGGTAGACCATGGCAATATGACAGAAATGTGATTCATGATGGGCGAATGAACACATACACCCTGGAGAAGAATGGGAGAACACACATGTTGCTTCCAATTAAGGATAAGGAGGTGAAGCTGGAAGTAAGCAACACCGTACTTCTCATGAGTGGGAAGGAACTTCTTACAAAAGTTAAGAAGAAGGAGGATCCATAATTATTTGTGGTCAGGAAACCGAAGATTGTTCTGACTAGCACAAGAGTGGATGATTTACTAGATGAAATTTAGGAACTGCTGGAAGAGTTCGCTAACATAATAGTGGACGAATTACATCATTCATTTCCACCGATCAGGAGTGTGAGTCATCATATTGATCTCATACCAGGAGCCAGTTTTCCAAACAAAGCCACGTACAGATTGATGCCACAAGAGAATGAAGAGGTTAAAAGGCAGGTCCAGGATTTATTGGACAAAGGTTCGGTCAGGGAAATCTTGAGTCCATGTGTTGTTCCAACAGTACTCAGTTCGAAGAAAGACGGAGGCTAGAGGATGTGTATTGACTCGAGGGTGATTAATAAGATAACCATTAGGTACAGATTTCCATTGCCGAGGATGGATGATCTGATGGATTGCTTGAGTGGAGAAAAATATTTTTCAAAGATTGATTTGAAAAGAAGATATCACTAGATTCGCATGAGAGAAGGCGATGAATGGAAGACATCATTCAAAACAAACGAAGGTTTGTATGAATGGCTTGTTATACCGCTTGGCTTAACAAAAGCACTAAGTACCTTCATGAGGTTGATGACCGAATTCCTGAGGGAGTTCATCGGGAAGTTTGTCATTGTGTATTTGGATGACATACTGGGTTACAGTAAGACAGTGGCAGAGCACTTGAAGAATTTGGCTACAGTGATGCAGAGACTATAGGAGGAGAAGTTGTTGATTAACATGAAGAAGTCCTCATTCATGAAGACAGAGCTCATTTACTTGGGGTTTGTTATTTCTGTAAATGAGTTGAGGATGGATCCAGATAAGGTGGAAGTGATTAAGAATTGGCCATCACCGAAGAATATCTTTGAGGTGAGAAGTTTTCATGGACTGGCTAGTTTCTACTGAAAATTCATTAGAAATTTCAATGGAATTAGTGCAGCAATGATGGATACAGTGAAGAAGTGGAATAAGTATTTTCACTGGACAACAGAGGATGAGAAAATTTTTAATCTGTTGAAGAGGAAGATTACATAACAACCAGTTTTGGTGTTGCCGGATTTCCAAAAGACATTTCAGGTGAAATGTGATGCAAGTGGGTTTGCAATCGGGGTAGTCTTAAGTCAAGAAGACAGGCCGATAGTGTACTTTAGTGAGAAGATAAATGAGGCAAAATTGAAGTACTCCACATATCATAAGGAGTTATATGCTATCATACAGGCATTGAAGAAATGGAGGCATTACTTGATCTCGAAAGAATTTGTTTTGCACAGTGACAATCATGCACTGCAGTTTGTGACTCAACAGGAGAAGTTGAATCAGAAACATGTAAAATGGATTGAGTATATGCAAAATTTCACATTTGTGATTAAACATATTTATGGTACTGCTAACAAAGTTGTTGATTCTTTGAGCATGAACTTTTTGTTGTTGCAGGAGTTCTGAGTCAAGACGTTAGGTTTTGATGATCTCAGGGACATGTACGTAGATGATCAGGATTTTAAAGAAGTGTATGAAGCACCTGAGAATCTAGTTCTCAGAGACAGATGCCAATGGGCCGAGTACATGATCCAGGAAGGATTGTTGTTTAAGGGCAATCAACTGTGTATTCCGAAATGCTCCATGAGGGAGATCTTGCTAAAGGAGAAACACAGTGGATGATTGGCAGGAAATTTTGGTCATGAAAAGACATTCGCGAAGTTGAACGAGTCATATTTTTGGCCGGGAATGCGATCAGACATCAAGATATTTGTAGACAGATGCAAAATTTTCCAGCATTCGAAGGGAAGGAAGAAGAATGCAGGTTTCTATCAACCATTTCCCATACCAGAGAGACCGTGGGATGTGATTAGCATGGATTTTATATTGGGGTTTCCAAGGACACAAAGAGGTTTTGATTCAATTTTTGTGGTGGTGGATAGATTTTCCAAAATGGCACACTTCATTCCATGTTAGAAGATGAGTGATGCAGCTCATATTGCGAACCTTTTATTTAAAGAGGTCATTCAACTTCATGGGTTGCCAAGAAGAATTATTTCGGATTGAGACACCAAATTCATAGGGCATTTTTGGAGGACCTTATGGAAGAAGCTAGGAACTAACTTGTTGTTTAATTTGGCTTATCATCCTCAAATGGATGGGTAGACATAAGTGGTGAACATAAGTCTAGGAGACTTGCTGAGAAGCTTGGTGACAGAG
The DNA here is from genome assembly GCA_000966675.3 of Picea glauca. Classification (NCBI taxonomy): domain Eukaryota; kingdom Viridiplantae; phylum Streptophyta; class Pinopsida; order Pinales; family Pinaceae; genus Picea; species Picea glauca. The sequence goes on along the minus strand of JZKD02S2112902.1, from coordinate 193,928 downwards.
CACCACAGCCAGTGGGACCACATATTACCATAGGAAGAATTTTCATAAAATGACTCAGTCAACAGGAGTACAGGGAAAATTCCATTTTAGATTTTTTATGGGATGCAGCTGAGAGGAATTTCTGAACTGAGGGATTCAAAAAAAAATTATACTAGGAGTGTTGGTGTAGAGGAATTCACAGAAGCGATAAAAGAACTTCACAGCCAGGTGAAGGAGCGACTGTTGAAATAAAGCCAAGAATATAAATGCAGAGTAGATCAGCATAAGAGACAACTTCAGTTTGAAGTTGGTGATCTGGTTCTGGCACATTTGAGAAAGGAAAGGTTCTCGAGGGGAACATACAATAAGCTGAAGATGAAGAAAATCAGGCCATGTAGGGTCTTGAAGAAATTTGGGGACAATGCTTATGAGATTGAATTACCCAATGGGATCGGACTATCTCTGATATTCAATGTCTCAGATTTGTACCCATATAGAGTTGAAGAAACAAGGACTGGAGGTGAGTAGCCAGTGATCTAGTGGACAAAACAGATGCCAGTTGCAGAGAAGCTGCATATGGAGTGCATACTGGATAAGAGAGTGAGCAAGAGGACCAGGCGAAGGCAATACTTTGAGTATCTGGTTAAGTGGAGAAATCATCCACTTGAAGATGCCAGCTGAGAGACTAAAGAAGAGATACAAAATCATGGACATACTGTGCAAGATCTCATGGACAGGAGCCCATGAAAATTTTCAAGGGAGGTAATATGATGCAGGAGCATCTCCCACATCAAGCGAGCTAGCACGGAAGAAGAGAACAACTGGATAAGCCAGCACAAATCTTAAAATTACCATGAAGTTGTTGCGTGATCTTAAATGAGCTATTAAGATGAAGCACACTTGTATATTGTAATTGTAACTTGAGCCTTTAGCTCTCGTCTTTAGTAGGTAGAGGCATTTAAGATAGTTAATGTAGGTAGATAGAATTTAATTCTAGATTAGACTGTTCGAGAGCGCAAGAGGGAAACGGGATATAGACACCCTCATTGTGTATTGTAACATTATTGAATCATTAGAGAAAGAGCACGCAGAGAGCTATGTAAGACCACCCATGTACAAATATTTGAATTAATAGAAGAAAGCTTTGATTCAAATACATGGTTTTGTGTATGTTCTCTGTGTACTGATGTTGAATGCTATACTCATGAATGCTTGCTTCCTGTTATACATTTTCTTTATATGATGTGTATATGATTTCATGTTTAAATTGAAGATTGAGAGGAAGAAGGAATGAGTTTCAGTTGTTTCTTTATTTGAGCCAGAGAATTCCTGCAAGGAGTGCAGTTGAAGTGTCCACAAGGAGTGCGTTGAGAGAGGTTTCAGATAGAGATCGCTTTTGTCCTCATTCATCCCAGAAGTACAGTTGGGGACAAGAGACATGCAAGGAGTGCGAAGGCCGAGTGAATTTTAGGGGTGTGAACCTAAGCAAGAATTGAAGGACTGCTGCTGCAGATGTGCGCAGAGTCGAGTGACTTCAACACTTAGACGTGGTTGAAGGTTTCCACAAGGAGTGCGTGCAAGAGTTTCCTGAAGGACTTGAAGGTTGTGGGAAATATTAGGAGGAATAGGCCTTCAAATTTGTTGAAGGACAACACATAGGAGTTGTGCCTTGAAGGTTGGCAATAAGTGTCGCAAGTTTGCGCGTAGGTGGACAAGTTCCGCGGAGGAATACATAGTCATTTCACATATTTCATCAGGAGGAACGGATGATCGGTATTCTCCGAGGAGGATTCATGACATCCCATGAGCCATTATATATTGAGAAGGTGCAGGGGAGATACTGCAGGTATTCTCGAGAGGTTTAAAGCTCAGGAGGGGAAGAGTCGTTGATCCGAGCCACAAGGGTCGTCAGATTCACATGTGGTTTTGTATATCGGGGTTTCATAGGTTGAACTCCGTAAACATCGCAACGGGAATCACGATATTGCGATACACGATATCTCGACGGTTACAAGAATAGTGTGGGACCACCGCAGAGTCGGTAGGTGGACAGGTGGCACGTCTCATCGGGAATTCATAGCGAAAAGTTTCAAAACAATTGTATTAGTATTTGCGATACCGCGAACTCCAAAATCCCGATGGAGGTGACGGGCGTTGAAAAGTCAACCCGCGAGTGCATCGGAGGTTCGGCATATCGGGGTTCAAGAGTCGGAGAGACAAGGCATTCGATATTGCGAGTGTCGAAATCGCGATAGGAGAAGTTCCGACAGGGTAAAGGAAAGGGTCAGCGTTGACTTATATCGGGTTTCGAGGATTCGTGGAACCAACGCTCGACCATTGGATTCGCGGAGTTGCGAAGTCCAATATCTCGATTTGCAAATAAGGGAAGGATCCCATGAGGATTGTTGTGGGTGCAGATTTCCCGATAGGGAAATCGAGGAACGTTAAAGTTCTTCGAGCCATGGTAAAAGGAAGATCTTGTGAGTGGGTGTGCAAGCGAGCGTGTGTCTTCACCAAAAGGCATGACATGGCATGGCATGGCAAGGCAAGGCATGTAAAGGCAAGGCATGACATGGCATGGCATGGTAAGGAAAGGAAATGCATGGAAAGGCAATGCAAGGCATGGAATGGAAAGGCATGCGAAGGCAAGGCATGGCATGGAAAGGCATGCAAATGCAATGCATGGCATGGAAAGGCAAGGCAGGACATGAAATGGCAAGGAATTACATATCATGGCATGACATGGCATGGCATGGCATGGAAAAGCAAGGTAATGAAATACACCTTGACACTTTTTATTAGATTTCTTTCATAATTTTTAGCCCTTTAGGGCTTGATGTATTGAATTTTTTCTTTGGAAGGATTGACATTTGGATGTAGTATAGTTGAATAAGTATCGAGAGCATATTCATAATTACCTATAAACTAGTTAATTCTCAAAGGACCTTTGAAGCATATTACAGTGCCAAAATGTCCTAGAAAAATATTCATTTGTGAAATATAAGAGAAGAATATATATAGACCAGTTAACTCTCAAAGGATTTTATAGGCAAACATAATCATATATATCAAAAAATAGAGAGGGTTGGCACTTACGGTTATGTAATAGAATTTACAATTGATATTTAAAATGTATAATAAAAGAAAATTATGATCTTTACTAACATTTATTGGAATTGTTTCATGGTTTACATCATTGAAATGACATCTTATATGTAAGTTATTTGAAATTTTATTATCGTATGTGCACTTTGATATGATGAAATATGATTATTGTTTCATTTCATATGTTGTAATATTAGATATATAATAGAGAAATTAATTATTGCATGAAATAAATAATAACTTTTCATTCTAAATGTTTTTTTTTTGCAGAACAAGAATCTTCCAGGAGATATAAATGATCCTCATCAAATAGATCCAAATCACGTTGGGTCCTATGTTGAGATAGAAAATGATTCTCATGATGACATAGATATAGATGACAGTGAGGTCGATGTCGACACAGATGATGATGATCGTGATCATTATCATGATCACGATGGTGATCATGATGATGAGGAAGTTGTTGGTAGAATCCAATGACATTCATGATTATATAGACTAAATCATGGATCATTTTTTATATATTGTTATAATTCCTCTTTTCATGGTTACTATCGTATGTATCATTTTCATGGCCATCAATACCATATTATTGAGTTGTATCATTTTGACTTATATCCTTTGGACATGACATATCATATTGACTTGTATCATTTTGTCTTAGATAATTTATCATTTTTATTTATATCATTTGTACATGATGTACATCATTTTGACTTATGTCGATTGTTGGACATGTATCATTTTCACATGTTATTGATTTACTGGAATATTTGACTTTCACTTGTTTTAGTTATATATGATGATGATGTTATCAGTATTGACTCATCAATTATTATATATTGAAAATGGTTAGTGATTTTTGGATCCATATTTATTACATATGATGGTTTTGATTTACTACTCATGATGGATGTTGTCAAATTCACTTAAATTATAGGTATTTGACTCACTTGTTTTAATTATAGATTATGATCATGTTATAATAATTATCTTGTTATTTTATATATACTAGATGTTGTAGATTTTATTTTGATAAATATTTAATAAGTATAATGATGTTGTTAATTTATATGGATGTCTCTTTCCCTAAAAATTCCTTATAAATGTTATCCTATAAAATATTTCAAATGTATTTATATGACTTGTTGTATAATAATATAAGTTATTTAAGAGACATGCTATACTTAACTAATTAAATTGTAATAAAACATAGTAAATTAATAACTGTAAGCAAAACAAGAAGCAAATTTTGATGCAAAAAAGGAAGCAACAATGGAAGAAAAATTGGAAGCCATACCAGAAGCAAAAATGGAAGCAAAATGGGAAGTAAAACTAGACGTAAAATTTCAAGCCAAACTAGAAGAAAAATTGAAAGCCATATTAGAAGCAAAACTAGACGTAAAACTGGAATCCAAACCAGAAGCCAACCTGGAAGAAAAATTGAAAGGCATATCGGAAGAAAAATTGGAAGCAACATCTAGCACTACTCTTGGCGCTATTCCTAGCACTATTTCTGCCACTATTCCTGATGCTAAACATGGCACTAGTTCCAGTGCTAAACTTGGTGCTAAACCTGGCGCTATTTTCTCAATGCTAAATATGGCGCAATTATAAACAATCCAGATTGTGCCCAGTTTTGCACCGAAAAAGGTGTCCAATTCGTGAACTAAAATACACTAAATTATGGCGCTATTTTAGGCACTAATTGCTTATTCTGTTGTAGTGTGTAACCCTTTTATCCTTTCTAGAATGATGACTTTTATTTCTTCTTTCTTTCTCTTCTCTGTCTTCTCTTACAGCTTCAACTTATATTACTCTTTGATTCTTTTTCCTTCCTTCATGTTCCGTATTGATATGAAAGGAACTAATAACTTCCATGATATTTCTCTCTGTATAATAAATCCCCACTGGCATCTCTAAAAGTCTCCTAGAAAAATACTGTAAAAATAAAATACATCATTTCCATGTTAAATAAGATTTAACAATTATTGGTTTGGATTGGGATTATGCAGTAGGGTTCTTTGATGGAGCCTCATAGTACATGGCAGAAAAATGTGGGGCAGGGTCTGTTTTAAAATGTCCAGCCTTAATGGTTAGGTGTTTTGAGACGAGGGTTTAGGGTTCTTCAGCCACACTGAGCCGCACTGCCACAACGCCTGCCCTACTGAGGATCATGTCTCACAGGGAAGGGGGGCCAAATGGCGCCTCCTATAGCCAGGCCACGACAAATGGAAACTCTACAGAAGGTATGAAATGACCGACCTTTGAGCCCCCACCATATTTGCGCTCGAAATTTCTAGCGAAAGGAACCTTCAAGGATCGGGAGATGCACATTGATCCAGAGAATGCAACTATCCCAACTACTGCGTCAACTCCATGGATTCCAAGCAAATGTATCCCACAAGCACCACAGGCCCCAAAATACATTATTAGCTCACCACGCATAGAAGAGCAAAAGAAATATATGAGAGACTATGCCCTGGTAGGAAAATTCCTAGGGCTCTGGCCTTCTGATCATGATCTATTCAAATGGATACAATACTGGTGGAAGACAAAAGGACACTATGATCTACAATTGGGTTCCAAGGGGTTCTTCACAATCATATTCCACAACCTCAAGGATCGCAATCGCATATTTGATGGGGGGCCGTACTTATACAACTCGGCAGGACTCTTCTTAAGATTATGGACCGAGAAGTTCATCCCTGAAAATGAGGACTTTGCCCATGCACCTGTATGGATCAGACTGTACTCTCTCCCCCATGAATTCTGGCTGGAGGAGGTCTTGGTCAACATAGTTAACACCATAGGCATATATGTTAAGTCTTCCGAAGCCACCAAGCAGAGGCGCTACACCTCTTATGCCCGCATCTGTGTGTACCTGAACATAGCCAAGCTTCTCCTGGGATCCATCATACTGGAATATCATGATGAGGACTAGACCCAAACCATCGACTATGAACACATTATGTTCCAATGCAAGAAATTCCACAAACACGGTCATCTTTGTAGAGAGTGCCCTCTCAATACTGCTCACAAAGAAGGGAACCCAGAAAGAGGAAAAGATAAGGACGACTTTGCTCAACCAGCAGGGAAAAGAAAGCAAGGAGGATGAAAGAAACCATCCTAAGTAAGTAGGGATCCCTACACTAGTAATAAATTTTCAATTCTACAAGATCAACCAAAGAATCCCACAACCCTAATAAACCCCAATGAACCACATTTGGATAATCACCCTCAATCTACAAGCCAAGGGGATGAACGACCCCCACAGGGTAAGGATTCAGATCTCCCCCCTCTAGATGTAGCTCAGGACCTACAAGACATTCTGGAGACAGAGGATGGGGATGCAGAAATGGAGCTGGAAGAGCAAGAACTAGCCGAGGTGGATCTGGAGCACCTCAAGCACGCCTACAGGCATCAAAAACTTTACACCATACCGAGGGATCAATTACGGAAGGTGCACAAGGTATTTCTCAACTCCTCAGCTAGATCCTCAGCTCGATCTAGCAATGGTCTGGGAATACAGGGCAGTCAGTCAAAAAATCCAAGTAAAACTCAGAAAGACGAAAAGAAAAGAGGAAGGAAATCTACCAATAAGCTTATTAAAGAAATAGGCCACTTCATGGTAAACTCAGGGAAAATCCACCTGATCTCAGATAGCTTCCCTCCTCTCCCCACCCCCCCGTCATCATGAAGATCATGTCATGGAATATCAGAGGCCTCAATGGACATAGCAAGAAAAAAATGCTACGAGATCTGATCTTTGCGGAAAATCCTGACATAGTACTATTGCAGGAAAAAAAATGCACTTTCGAAGACATCAATAGGATACTTACCTACTGTTGGAAGCAAGGGGAAGTGGCTTCAACCATAGCCATAGGAATAGCTGGAGGATTGGCTATCCTCTGGAACACCAACTTAGTGCTGTTGGAAAATTTTCTCACCACCAAGTGGTCCATTACTGCAGATTATAGGCTTGGCTCTAACAAGCTGGGAAACCTAACGAGTGTCTATGGCCCGGCCAGCCCAAGGGATAAGAAGGCCTTTCTCAGGAACCTGGATTACCTATCCAGTCTAACTCAGCATAACAGATGGATTGTTGGTGGAGATTTCAATATCATCCGCAACCTAAAGAAAAAAAAAGTGGGATCAAGACGCCTGGATCGGGACTCCGGTGACTTCAACAGCCTCATAGACAATCTCCACCTTATCGAACTAGAATCCATCAATGGAAATCACACTTGGACAAATAGAAGAACCGGAGCACACCAAATCATTTTCAAACTAGATTGATTCCTCATCTCTAACTCCCTTATGATGGAAGGAACAACTCTAGAAGCTACTATCCTGAATTTCCCCGGCTTGGATCACTGGCCTATACAGATATGGTTGGATGTGCCAGCCACACCTAGAAAGAAACCCTTTAGGTTTGAACAGTTATGGCTCGACCATCCTGATTTCAAAGAAAAAATCCAGGATTGGTGGAGGGAGGCAGAGGTCTCTCACGACTCCAAAATGTACAGATTTTAGCAAAAGTTAAAGAACCTCAAACAAATTCTCAAACTATGGAATAAGAAAACCTTTGGCAATATCTTCGACTCCCAAAATCAGTTGTCAGAACAAATGAGCAAGATTCAAAACCAGATTAGGATGCAGGGGCTAACGAATGAGCTAAAAGCTCAGGAAGAAAAAGTAAATCAACAGCTATAGGCCAGGAAAAGACAAGAAGAGATTTTATGGAAACATAAATCGCGCATCCAATGGCTCAAGGAAGGGGAACGCAACACCAAATTATTTCGAAGAACTCTCATCCACAAACGACATTCTAATAGAATCATGCACCTTACCTCCACAAACAGGGAGCCCATTCATTCCCACGAAGACATGGAGATGACTTTGATCGACTATTACAAAGATCTCTTCACAGAACCACTCCTGGATAGATATGAGGCCGTCACTAAGGTTATGCAGCATCTGCCCTCCCTCATTACCCTAGAGAAAAACTCAACCCTGCTTTGGCTCATTACAATCGAGGAAGTGGATCAAGCACTTCAGGACACCCCCAAATGCAAGGCTCCTGGACCCGATGGTTTCACCAGTGATTTTTTCCACCATTGCTGGCCGATGATCAGGAAAGAGGTTTGGGAAATTCTTGAAGACTCTAGAGCCACAGAACAAGTCCTTCAGGCTCTCAATGCAACTTTTCTCACCCTTGTCCCCAAAGAAGGGCAGGCTCACCATCCTAAGCAGTTCATGCCCATAGATCTCTACAATGTCATCTACAAACTCCTAACAAAAGTGATTTCCCGAAGACTCAAGCCCATCTTACCGACAATCATATCCCCGGAGCAATCAGGCTATGTTGAAGGCAGACAAATCCTGGACAGCGTCATCCTAGCCCATGAAGTGATCCACTCTTTGCAGAAGACCAAAACACCAGGTATGCTCCTCAAACTAGACCTCTCTAAAGCCTTTGATAAGATAAGATGGGAATACATGCGAGCAATGCTCCTAGCTTTTGGCTTTGATCAGCTTTGGGTGACTTGGATTCTAAACCTAACCTCCTCGTCATTTTTATCCATTCTTATAAATGTTGTTCCCTCTCAACCCTTCTACCCCTCAAGAGGAATTAGATAGGGAGATCCTCTCTCCCCTTTCCTCTTCATCATTATGTCCAAAGATCTTAGTCAATCCATCCATGCAGCTGTTGCAAACAACCTACTGACAGGCCTCCCTTTGCATGGCATCTCCCCTCCTATCTCACATAGTCAATTTGTGGATGACACACTTTTGATGGGAACCCCAACTGTCCATGAAGCCAACTCTCTCCTCACGATCCTCCAAACCTTCTCTGACGCCTCGGGTTTGGACTACAATGGAGATAAATCCCATATCTTATTCTTCAATACGCCCCCTCCGATTCAACGCCATGTCTTTGATATCCTAGGATTCAACAAAAGCTCCCTTCCATTCAAATACCTTGCCATTTCCCTGATTGACAATGCCCTTAGGAACTCCTCTTGGGAACATCTACTATCCTCCTTTACCAAGAGGCTTTCTTCCTAGACCTTCAGAGTTTTAAACCTTCCCAGTCGTCTTATTCTTCTCCGAGTTGTTCTTCAGGCCCTTCCTGTCTACACCTTCTTGGGGCTGGCTGCCCCAAAGTTCATCCTCAAAACCGTTAAAATCTTACAAAAAAACTTCATTTGGCAAGGCCTCAACTCAAGGAAGAAAATAGTGTTGATCAACTAGGACAAACTCTGTCAACCCAAAGAACAGGGTGGTCTGGGATTACGGGATCCCTTTATTATGAACAAAGTTCTAAGCGCCAAAATATGGTGGTGGTGGCTAAAAAACCCCAAGGATCTCTGGGAAAGACTTTGGAGAAAGAAATATGCACCAAATGTGGTGGAAAAGAACCTAATTCGATGGAATGGGGAAAACCCAGGCTCCTTAATCTAGATAGCGAGTAAGCAGAGCAGACAGCTTGTGACTCAGCATGCTTTATGAGAAATCAGAAATGGGGAAACAACTCTCTTATGGAAAGATTCCTGGCAGTAGTGGCCAATTTTGGACAATAAGGATTGGGCTAGGGACATTAGCACCCAAGATACACTTGCAGTCTTGAAAATAGTAGCTAACTACTGGCAGGACAATTCCCCAGAAGACACTTGGCGATGCTGGCACCTTAACAGGGAACGCATAAATATGGAAGCGCATGTGGATCTGGGACCCTGGCAGGAGGAACTGGCCAAACGGAAAATCCCCAAACTCATAGGAGAGGATATCCTCCATTGGGGGTACTATTCATGGGGCACCTACAACACACAGGAAGCCTATCAGGTCAAAACTCAAGTAGACCCCCCTCCTACAAGGAAAGTATGGCACAAAATATGGAATCTCAAACACTGGCCTAAAATCACCCTCTTTCTCTGTCTCATCTCCCACTCGAGCATTCTAACCTGGGATAACCTTTGAAAAAGGGGTTTTGTTGGGCCTTCTATTTGCATTCTTTGTGGAGAGGTAGACGAAACCATGACTCATCTCCTCAATTCTTGCCCTTACACTGCACAAATTTGGGATCAAGTGGCGCTTATCATGCGCACCTCGGATCGCAACAGAGATAGTATCATTGACACCATTACGGATTGGAGGGACCAAGATTTCCATTCTCCCCTCCTAAATCATATTTGGTAATTACTTCTAGGCCTCATACTTTGGCAAACTTGGAAACAAAGGAATAGGAGGCTTTTCAGAAATGTCTCCCTCCCGTGGCAACACTGCTGGAATCAATGTCACCGCAATATCCTGGAAACTCTCAACCTTTAGCTGCGGACTGAAAAAGACTTGATTAGCAATCCCTCAAAAGTCCTAATACTTCAGTACTGGAATCCTCTTCCTTCTCATCACCGACTTCCCCCCTCTTCTCCTCCCCCCCTTCTGAGCAGCCCCTCCTTTTGGTCTCCCCCCCAGTCAATTTCATCAAGCTCAATTTTGACGGAGCCTCTAAAGGCAATCCAGGCACATCGGGTTATGGAGTAGTCTTCTACAACCATCATGGGCACATCATTCTCATAAGTGCAAGCTCCCTTGGTCATTCCACGAACAACGTAGCGGAACTTTGGGGGCTCATTAGAGGACTGCAACTAGCCATTGAAAACAATTTCACAGAGCTAATTGTAGAGGGAGATTCTCAAATCATCATCAATCTACTCTGTAGAATTTTAAATGGAGCAAGCCCAGACAGAATTTCACCTAGTTGGAGACTCTCACATGGGCTACATATTATCATAGATTTGCTGCAACCAAATCAGGTTGTTATACCTGCTCATATCAGGAGGAAGGCGAATCAAGTTGCAGATGAACTGGCTAATATGGGGACCAATTGGAATGGACCAGAACTCCTTTGCAAAATGGCCCTGGAACCTAATCACCCTATTCTCTAGCAATGTGTTCGCAAAGCTGGAGCAGTGGACACACCCCCGGATGGGGTGCTAGTGCAGACCAACTAGCTCGAGAAGGAGGAATGGATCGGCCAACGAGGCAAGGAGCCATGTGACGAGCTCATGCCATATCCCACCACCCTGATCTTGCATTAACTTTCCATTACGATATTGCAATGGCTTTAACTCTGCAGCATACGTCTCTTTTACAAATTATTCCATGGCCCGGTTGTTTAGATTCACCTCTCGCCTCTGCTCACGACCCGACTGGCTCTCCCCTCCACTGCCCTGGCCTGATTCAAACTAGACCTTCATGTTGATTGTAGCCCCTGTACATCTCTAGGCACTCTACCTCTGCTTTATGCACTTGGTTTTCTTCGACAAAAATCGACAAAACTCATGCCACGTCAAAGGGGGCGACCACAAAGAGGCTCTCCATGGAATCCTCGTCGGCCTTCTATCTCGCCCCCTGAGTCGCCTTCCACTTGCTCCTCCCCGCTCCTCTAGCCCGATCCAGTTCTTCCCGCCTCCCCCACCTTGCCTGTATCCCAGTTTGATTTCTTATCCATCATTTCCAAACAGTCGTGTTCCTCCTCGCAACACCTTCTAGTCCCCCCAATCTCTAGAACTGTCAATTCTTCCCACGCACCAGTAGTTGGCTCCTCAAGGAATCCCATGGGGGTGCCACCTCCTTTTCGCAGGCCTCAAAACAATGAGAACCAGTCTTATGAGTCTTTCTTTGACACACAGTTGAGAGAAAGTCTTACTATTCTCTTTGGTCTAGTATTCGAACTCCGTCAGGGGGTGGAGGACCTCCAATTCCATCTGCAGACCATAGATGGAAAAGTCGCGGCCCTCCTTCAAATCCTTTCCTCCCTCCAAGAGGATTTTCCCCCGGACCTGGTAGGTGCAGCTTCAGCAGTAAAACCCCATGCAGAGACTAGCGAAGGAAACGCCCAGATGCAGTGCTCTGCAGGGAATGAGATGGAGCAAGCCAAGCATGAGGACTGTGGCGTGGAGGAGGCCACAGGACAACAAGCGCCGTAGGACACCTCGCCAGTTGCCGACATAGATGAGAGAAATGTGAACTATGGAATGCAGTGGGCAAGTCAAGTGACACTCGTCGAAGAGGAACCTTGTTCTGAGGCCGTTCATCCCACCTGGCCAGGTTATTTGCCAAATTTTTAAGCCCATAAGGGTCCTTCAAGTTTCAATAGTTTTTCTTTTTTTAGTTGTTGTCCAGTCAGTTTGAGGTTGATATATTATACTGTTAAACTACCTATGCTTGACTCACCTAGCTGGTTGGATTGGTTTCCCCTCTATTGGGGCAGTCCAGTAACTACAGTACGACTAATTTCTCTATTTTGTACCTCTAACTTGGTTTTTTGAAGGCCTTTTATATATAAAACTTCTTACTTACAAAAAAAAAAATTTAACAATTATCATGAAACTTATAATAATATATGCTACAAAAATAAGAATAAACAAACTTACATTGCCCATCTCGATGTCTGTCATGATCATTGCACATAATTCTCTGAAATTTTCTTCCCTTTTATAATTGCTCATTTTCAAAAAATATCTAATCTTGAGATATGTTGTTGATTGTTTCACCATTTGCATAAACAATATATGTGCTTGGCACCAAACATATATCTTGTAACATTCCAAGTGATTGATTGTTTGTTTGCACATTTTCAAATTCAGCACAGTACAAAATTAGTTGTTCTCCTTTGGCAGTTTGTTTGTCTTTAAGATACCAAGAATGCTCCATTCTACTCTCACCATTGACATTTTTTCACTCTCTAGCATTCTCCATTGTTCTTGTGACCTCAGTTTTTAGGCTAGCATTTTGTTTTCTAGCATTCATGGAAGTCCTAGCTGAGTTTTTGGATAACATTATTGCAGGTCTTGTTCCATATATATATTCACAGATAATTTCTTTAATGCCATTTGTCCTATATAAAAAACTGAAAACATAAATTATTTAAGGAAAAAATATATATATGTTTTTCATGGGAAAAAAAAAAAAGTTAAATTAAAATCATCTAAAAAATTAATTTGTCTAAGACATAAAATTAAAAAAACACACACAAAAAAACAAAAATTAGATTAAAAAAACCAAAACCCAAAACACTTAAAAAAAAAATCCACATAAAAAGACAAAATCAAAAAAATTACACAAAAAAAAATTTAAAGAAAAAAAGACAATTAAAAATAAAAATACATTTAAATAAAAAAAAAATTAAAAAAAATTTTATTAAAATATAAAACTTAAAAAAATAAAATTTAAAAGTAAAACACATTTTAATAAAATAAAATAAAATTTATAAACAAAAACTATATTACAAACTAAAAAAACAAAAACAAAACAAAAAAAATAAATTAATATTAAAATTAGTTTTAATTTTAATATAAAATTAAAATTTATTTAAAATTTTTATATATAATTAAAAATATTTTTTATTTTTATTTTTTTTGAATTTAAAATATTTTTTTTATAAAATTTGATTATTAAAATTTTAACTTTTTTTGTTATTGTTTCTGGAGAAAAATAGTAATTTTTATTCATATGAAGAAAAATTACGTTCTGAAAATGTATATCACTCGATATACTCAATCATGGCCTAGAACATCCTCAAAACTCTAGGCTCTGTCAACTAAAGCTTCTTCATACATCCCTGTTGTAGTATCGAAAAATACAAAATACATATCTCCAAATTGTATCCAAAAGGTATATGTTGGTACCCAATAGAAAAATCTAGATTCCAGGCTTACATTTTCTTTGAAACAAAAAGTATAGAAGCAGGTCCAATGTCCATTTTAAGCAGAAAATTTTATGCGGTCCAAGAACCATTTATGTTGCTGAGTTCACTGTTCCATAATGTCGAGAAGGAAATACAACAACACTCTGCCAAAAACGTTGTAACTAATGAAGGGCCATTTCTGGAAGTCCTTCCATGAAAGGACTAAGAAAAGAAGAATTAATTTGATGGTCCAAAATTTCTTGAATGTGCTAGTAACCAGTTTGAAGTAGGAGCCCTTCCTTTCATAAAGAGTCTGCAACCATATTTTGTTCCATGTAAACATGCTTTATACTGTAGAGATAAAAGGAAGTCATATATAAGAGAATGTCCTCCAGAATTGGTCTAAGGAGAATATTTTGACAATTTTGGGTACCTCTAACCCAGTTAATGACATTTTTTGTGTCCCCATAGAGTTGTATGGATCAAACCCCTTTTCTCCTGCATATCTAAGGGTCAACTTTAAGGCCATTAATTCCGCAAAATTGTTGGACCCTGGGCCAAGTCCCATCTTTAGGTTAATAAAGTGATTTTCAGATAGATATATAATCATACCCCCTCCCCCTGTAATATTTTGAGAGGCCCCATCAAAATAGGCTCCAGGAATATTGGGATCAAAGACCTCATTCTGGACTATCCTTATCCTTGGAGTATCTTTTTCTTGGGAAAGTGTAATAAAATGTGTAAACATTGAGCTACCACAATTTTCAGAAGACGTGCTTTCTCTTTGAAAATAATACTATTCCTAGCCAACCAGATACCCCAACAAAGGATGAGGGGTAAAGTTTTGATGTCTATGTTATTTGATGTTTCTATTTTTTCTTCAAATTGTCCCATGTAGGAATTTATTTACTAGAGAGCACCACATCAATATTTTTTCCTTCTGGGGGAAATAAAGCTTCCAAAGGCCCTTACACCACCAAAGAGGATTTCCTGGAAGAAGTCCCACCGATAGATAGATATACCCCAATTTTGGAGTTAAACCCCATGAGGGGCATGCTTCCAAATAAGTTCATCCTCCCAGTCCAATATCCTCACATGAGAAACTTGTAGATCCCTTGTGTAGTCCATCCAAGACTACGATAGAGGATAATCCAACCCAACATGTGTTCAATCCTTCCATTCCTGCCACCAAATAGTAGTATTTAATGGATCTACAGCCTAATATAGGAAAATGAGACCCTAACCATGCAACCTTTGAATAATCGAATCAGGAAGAATATGGCTCAATCCACTTCGAGGCCAGGGGTCAATACTCAATCTGACCTTGGAACCCCTCCCAATCTGCCACACCAAGACATTCGATATAACCTTAAAGGAAGAGACAATTGCTTTCCATATTATGTATACACTCTGGATTGATTTGACCAGTGACCTGATCCAATCTTCTAGAGTGTCTGAAATTATATACT
This sequence comes from Picea glauca, assembly GCA_000966675.3. NCBI lineage: Eukaryota > Viridiplantae > Streptophyta > Pinopsida > Pinales > Pinaceae > Picea > Picea glauca. The sequence goes on along the minus strand of JZKD02S2112902.1, from coordinate 178,679 downwards.
TTTGAAAAACAGTTGATGTCCATAGGCTAAGATGATTTATGAGGAACCAACCAACTTTTTATTCCAATGCTTTTGAGAAAAGAAAGATATTTTTGAGGCCTCATCACCCCAAAACATTTGGCAATGCCAATTTTTTCCATCTGGCACAAGGGGTGATTTTTTTTTCCCCACAACCTAACCATATAAAATTAAAGCATATCCTACGGAATTTTTCCAAGATTCATTTTTTAACCCAAGCCAAAGACATCCAATAAACTGGTGTTGGTGCAATTATATGCATAATATATTACCAAACATAAATTATCGATCAGGATTCATAATCAGTAGAGTTTATGCACTATATGTGACGACAATAGGTAGTTTATTTATGTATGATGAGTATAGCATAAAGCAAATACATTTGGAACTTAACACTATGTTTTCACACTTCAAAGATAACACTCTCCACACATTTCAAAATTCAGAAAGAAAAACTCATAAACAAACAAAATCTCTTTCTCAGGTGATGGACTTGCTCACTGATGGCTCATGAAATAAAATATGAACTTTGATTCTATCTCCTGGAGAAAAAAAAATAACAACAATTAACACTTTGCACATTCACAACATTCCATTATAGGTGCATGTAGGGTGAGATATGGAGGTCCTGATTATTAAGGTCCTAACCCGCACATAGGTAGATCAATGTATTCGAATGTAATAAAAGTCAATATTAATAAGGCCTTCCAATAAAATAGAATAAGGCGGATGTAAGAAGACCTAATAGAAGCTTCTGCTTTTAGAAGGATCTTCCTCTAGATGCTTCTCTTAATAGACATATTTAGTATAAATAAGGTTTGAGGGTATGAGAACCCTAGCTTGGAGATTATTGTAACAGAGTGCTACTCGATTGGAGGTTGCCCCCTCGAAGAGGCCTGTGAACATTGCTTTCTGAACCAAAGTGTTATTTCTATTGCTATTGTTATATCATTTCTGTGTATTGTGAAGATTATGCTAGATATTTTACTATTATTCTGCCATTTATAGCATTTTATTTATGTTCTGCATATTTTATATATCTGGTATCTTGCAAGTGGTATCAGAGCACTTTCCTTGGAAGAAATTGTGGGTAATTTTTTTTCCAGGGTAGAGACATATTTCAGCGTCTTTAAGTCATAGAGATCTATCGTTACATGCATAAACCTGCAGTTGAGGGATTCATACACACAGGAAATACAAGTGGTTCTTAAGCGCACATATGTTGGCCACCCTTGTAACCCTTGTTGGTACCCCTTCGAGTGGTAGCGCATCAGACAGCACCTGTGTACGGATCGACCTAGATTTCCTGAAGCCCTCTTTAGATAAACCTATCAATCATCGGACTGCTATAGTGTCACCGATAACAACACTCGGGAAGATACTCTCTAGTACCTGGGTAGTCGGATAGTACGGCTAAGGGTACGGTCTATCCTCCTTAGTTAGTTCCTTGAGATATTGGGCCAAGTACTACTATTGGACCCCGCACATATATCAA
>JZKD02S2112902.1:141243-177116 GCA_000966675.3 Picea glauca | reverse complement strand
TATTGCTTGGACCCAATTTGTGACTGAGCTTTATGAACGCTTTGACACTGACACCAACCATTTGGGCCATTTGACAAAATTGAAGCAATCAGGCACAGTAGAAGACTTCATAGCTACATTTGAGCAACTAGCTTTTCGAACAAAGGGCATGACTAATGCTTTCTTTCGAGAGTGTTTTATTAGTGGCCTCAAGGAGGAGATTCGGGCCCATGTGCTCATGGCTAAACCTACAACTTGGGTGGAGGCTACCAAAAAAGCTAAATAAGAACAACAAATTGTTTCCTCTCAAAACCATAAGCCTTCCTTTATCCCTTTCCCGAAACAAGTAAACCCCACTACTCCCTCCACCCCATTAAAAATCTAAAAATTGACCACGGCTGAAATGGATGAACGCCAACTCAAAGGCCTCTGTTATAATTGTGATGAAAAATATTTTCTAGGCCACAAATGTAAGGAACAAAATCTTTTTATGGCCATCTCTGAGGATATTTTGGAAGAGGATGTTGACACTTCCCTTGTGCCCAAGTCACCAGAAATCACTGACATAAACCCTCCCTCCGACCCTCCCGAAGTGGAACCAATCATTTCCCTCAATGCTCTCACCAGCTTCTCTTCCCCCCAAATCCTCAAGTTAATCGGTTACATCAAGCACCGAAAGGTCATCATTCTAGTTGATAGTGGCAGCACCCACAATTTTATTCATCATCGCATTGCCCAAGAAACCCATTACTACATCCATGTTGTCAACAATTTCCAAATCATGATTGCCAATGGTGGTTTTATGAAATGTGGAGGGCGCTGTGAAAATGTGCGTCTCCAAATCGGTGACTACCACCTAAAATCCCATATGTTTTCTATTGACATGGGCGGTTGCGACATTGTGTTGGGTGCAGACTGGATAAGGACTTTGGGTCCCATTCTCATGGATTTTCAGAACTTAACCATGCAATTCGACCAAGGAGGCCACCAATATAAATTTCAAGGCATCACTGTTGGTTCACCTAAGGTCATTAGTTCTCATTGCATGGAAACACTGCTCAAGAAAGGTCATTCTGGTGTCATTTCCCAACTCCACGCCATACAAGCCACAAAGACCCCACTAGTGCCCCAAGACCTCCAAGCCCTCCTTTCTAAACATCAAATGGTATTTTCCACTCCCCAAGGACTCCCTCCTTCCCATGGTGTCCATGATCATTCCATTCCCCTTGTCTCAGGAATCCTCCCCCCCAATATACGTCCATATCGCCACCCCTTTGCGCAAAAAAATGAAATTAAAAAAATGGTCTAGGAACTCCTTATTGCCTGTGTCATCCATCCTAGTAGGAGCCCTTACTCCTTTCCGGTCATCATGGTACTGAAAAAAGAAGGTTCTTGGAGAATGTGTCCTGACTTCCGTGCTCTCAACAAACTAACTATCAAAGACAAATTTCCCATTCCTATCATTGATGACCTCCTGGATGAATTGAGTGGTGCCCAATTCTTTACCAAACTTGATCTTCGCTCGGGCTATCACTAGATACGTATGAAAGAGGCTGGCATTCGCAAGACCACCTTTTGCACTCATGAGGGCCACTATGATTTTTTGGTCATTCCCTTTGGTTTGTGTAACGCCCCCTCCACCTTCCAGAGCCTCATGAACCATGTCTTCCGCCCTTTTCTCTATCATTTTGTCTTAGTTTTCTTTGATGATATCCTCATCTATAGAAAAACCTAGATAGACCATATTACTCATGTGGATCAAGTTCTCTTCCTACTCTCTCAGCACCAACTTTTCCTGAAACAGTCCAAATGTGCTTTTGGTGCCTTAGAAGTAGAATACTTAGGTCATCTAGTGGGAAAGGATGGCATCAAGGTGGACCCAAAAAATATTGAAGCTATGCAATACTGGCCCCACCCAAATACTCTCAAAAGCTTGCATGGATTTTTGGGCCTCACAGGGTATTATCGCAAGTTCGTTAAGAACTACAGAATGATTGCAGCACCTCTCACGACTCTCCTAAAAAAGAACTCTTTCACTTGGACTCCAGCAGCTGCTCAAGATTTTCAAACCTTGAAGACGACCATGTGCACCACTCCGGTTCTGGCCCTTCCTGACTTCACAAAGACCTTTGTGTTCGAATGTGACGCCTCAGGGAAAGGAATCAACACTGTCCTTATGCAAGAGGGTCAATATTTGGCCTTCACTAGCAAGAAACTATCTGAAAAGAATCTGGGCAAACCCATTTATGAAAAAGAAATGTTGGCGATTCTGCATGTCATTGATTTGTGGCATCTGTATCTCTTGGAGCAATGCTTCCAAATTAAGACAGACCATCAAAGCCTCAAGTACTTTCTGGAACAATGCATTTCCTCCCAGGAACAACAAAAATGGGTGACTAATCTCTTTGGATATGATTATGATATCATTTACAAGAAGGGCAAAGACAATTTCATGGTGGATGCACTGTCCCAAAAATATGAAGGCGAAGGATCCCTTTTTTCTCTTTCCTTCATTGTACCCAATTGACTCCAAGCTGTGCGCCAGGAATGGCTTCAAGATCCCAAAAGTTTGCATTTGATCCAACAACTTCAGAACAAGGCTCCGACTCCCCTATGGTACTCCTAGCTCCAGGATGAGCTTCGATACAAAGACCACTTGTATTTAAGTAAACAATCCAAGCTCAAATCCATGGTGCTTCCTGAGCTTCATGCTACACCCATGGCGGGGCACTTAGGGTTCACCAAAACATATGACTGAGTCAAACGTTCTTTTTTCTAGGATGGTATGAAATAGGACATCCGTAAGTTTCTCACTGAATGTGAGGTGTGTCAACGCAACAAGGGAGAAATAGTCAAATCTCCAGACACCCTCCAACCGATTCCGATTCCCCCTGCTATTTGGAATGATATCTCTATGGAATTTATTACAAGCTTACCCAAATCGGGGAATAAATCAGTCATAATGGTGGTGGTGGATATCCTTTCCAAGTATGCTCATTTTTGCGCTCTTCGCCACCCATTTACTGCATCCACGGTGGCTCAAATTTTCATGGAACAGGTCTTCAAGCTTCATGGCATACCGCACTCTATTGTTTTCGATCAAGACCCAACTTTCACAAGCAATTTTTGGCAAGAGTTGTTTAAGCTACAAGGCACACAATTGCATCTCAGCTCAGCTTATCATCCCCAGACGGATGGTCAAACAGAAGTTGTAAACAAGTGTTTGGAAACATATCTGAGGTGCTTTGCCTCTAAAAAACAACACCAATGGGCTCAATGGTTACCCCTCGCCGAATGGTGGTACAACACTACATACCATGCAGCCACTTGCATGACTCATTTTGAAGTGGTATATGGATAGAAGCCACCTTCTGTTCTCTCATACTTACTGGGTACCTTGAAGGTCCAGGCTGTTGACCAAACACTTAGGGCCCGAGAGGATATCCTTCGTACCCTTAAAGAGAACTTGGTCATGGCACGAAATAGAATGAAGCAACAAGTAGATCAAGGTCGCTCTGAACATCAATTTGCAGAACGGGATCAGGTGTTTCTGAGACTGCAAACATATAAGCAAACTTCCCTTAAGGTCGAGCATTGTCAGAAGCTAGCACCCAAATTTTATGACCCTTACATTGTTCTCAAGCATGTGGGACAAGTCGCATATCAGTTAGCTCTGCCCAGTCAGTCGAAGCTACATCCTGTTTTTCATGTTTCATGCTTGAAGAAGGTGATTGGAACCAGGTGCCAAATTCAAACCAACCTTCTAGAGTTAGTTGAAGAAGGATCCATTTGGCTATAGTTAGAAGCAGTTTTGGACTAGCGTGAGCATTGCTTGCATCAGAGAACCATCAAGGAAGTGATAGTACAATGGAAATATATGACTACAACAGATGCCACTTAGGAACCAACTACCATTCTGCAGCAGTTTCCACATCTCAAGCCTTGAGGACAAGGTTGTTTTTAAGGGGGCGGACATGTTAAGGTCCTAACCCCCACATAGGTAGATCAATGTATTCGGATGTAACAAAGGTCAATATCAATAAGGCCTTCCAACAAAATAGAATAAGGAGAATGTAAGAAGACCTAATAGAAGCTTCCACTTCTAGAAGGATCTTCCTCTAGATGCTTCTCTTAATAGACATATTTAGTATAAATAAGGGTCGAGGGTATGAGAACCCTAGCTTGGACATTATTGTAACAGAGCGCTACTCGATTGGAGTTTGCTCCCTTGAAGAGGCCTGTGAACATTACTTTCTGAATCAAAGTGTTATTTCTATTGCTATTGTTATATCATTTCTGTGTATTGTGAAGATTATGCTGGATATTTTACTGTTATTCTGCCATTTCTAGCATTTTATTTCTGTTCTTCATATTTTATATATCTGGTATCTTGCATTGATTGTGCACGTGTTAGCAAGGTGTAACCTAATCAATTCTGGAAAAGAAATCTAAGTGTAGTGGGATGCTCCATTAAATATCATGTATGGTGAAATATGGAGCTCCAACTATTCCCAAATTACCACACTTTGCAACAAACACGAATAGTGAAATTAAAAAATATATATATGAAACCAAAGTAGCAGGTACATGAAATGAAAATCTACACTAGTAATTTACAATGAGTTTACCAAGCTGGATCGGTGTCCCTTGTCGATGCCAACATGGAATATTTTATATCAACAGATGATAACTTCTAAAATAAACAAGATCATTGAATTCGAACTTGCAATAATCTTCAACAAGTAGGTTTACAAAAAGAGTCTTTTCATGAATCCAATCTACATCATAACAATTCTTCCCTCTCATGAAGACAGGGCACTCTCTTATATTCATGATATCTTTGAAAATAAGATAAGCATATCATAATTACAAATCCACTTTTCTCTCAACCAATTTCCCATTATTACAAAATATGATCTCTTCAAATCCTCACACATATCTCTCATATATCTTGGATAAGACATGTTTATCATTATCTCCATTATCTTCACCTTGGAACAGGCTTGAATTATCTCCTCAAATCTTGAAATGGTGGAGGAAGTATTCGAGAAGTCTTTTTGAATTAATCCTTCACATATTCCTACACAAGACAAAGCTCACACATTTTTGAGATATATATGAAAAATTGTCAATTTTCTAATATTTAATCACAAATTTTTTTTTAATACTAAAATAAATGATTTGGAAAATAATAAGGTTAAACCTATATTTAATTATGAAAATGGTATTAATGAACAATTTATGGAGTGGTATAATATGGATAAATGTGAAGAATGGTGAAAGGAAAAGAGGATGAAAATGTGACAATTCCGAGACTCAACATACCCCCCAACTGAACTTGTTGCATGTCCTCATGCAACCTTGCATAAAAAAAATTCTTCTCAATATTGGTTTTGCATGATTATATGTTCTTTTTAACAATAAAGAGGATGAAAATCCCCCCCCCCCAACTGATCTTGGAAAATGTTCTCATCCAGCCTTGCATGGTTATTCTTTAGGATTTTTGGCTTCTAAATGAAATCATTCCATGATGTGAAATACATAAGTAACAACTGATGTTTCTGATGGTTGGTTCTTGTGTGACAACCATGAATATAACAAATGTTGGTTCTTTTCTTAACAACATTCATTTCGTTTACTTGTTTTCTCGCTGTAATAATATTTTAAGCACACATGCATTGGAAATGATAAGGCATCAACATGCATAAGAAATTGTTGTCTTGATGTTATGAATCATGCCAAGATAGATCAATAGCTAGAAAAGTGCAACAAAGTGTAGTTCGAACGAGACATGGTCCTTGGCAACGACGCCAAAATGTTGGTGCAATTATATGCATAATATATTACCAAACATAAATCATCGATCAGGATTCGTAATTAGTAGAGTTGATGCACTATATGTGCCAACAACAAGTAGTTTATCTATGTATGATGAGTATAGCTAAAGCAGAGACATTTGAAACTTAACACTCTGTTTTCACACTTCAAAGATAACACTCTCCACACATTTCAATATTCATAAAGAAAAAATCATAAAAAAACAAAATCTCTTGCTCATGTGATGGACCTGTTCATTGATGGCTCATGAAATAAAAGATGAACTTTGATTCTATCTCTTGGAGAAACTAAACTAACAACAATTAACACTTTTCCCATTTGCAGCATTCCATTATAGGTGCATGCAGGGTGAGAGATGGAGGTCTTGATTGTGCATGTGTTAGCAAGGTGTAACCTAATCAATTCTAGAAAAAAAAGCTAAGTGTAATGGGATGCTCCATTAAATCTCATGTATGGTGAAATATGGAGAGCCAATTGTTCCTGCATTACCACACTTTGCAACAAATTTGAATATTGAAATCAAAACAAACTAATATGAAATCAAAGTAACAGGTACATGAAATTAAAATCTACCCTAGTATTTTACAATGACCTTACCAAGCTGGATTGGTGGCCCTTGCCAATGAGAACATGGAAGCTTTTAGATCAATAGATGCTAACTTCTAAAAGACACAAGATCACTGAATTTGAACTTGCATTAATCTTCAACAAGTAAGTTTACAAAAAGAGTCTTTTCATGAATCCAATCTACATCATAAGAATTCTCCCCTCTCATGAAGAGAGGGAACTCTCTTTTATACATGAGATATCTGAAAAGAAGATAATCATATCATAATTACATATCCACGTTTCTCTCAACCAATTTCCAATTATTACAAAATATGATCCTTTCAAATCCTCACACATATCTCTCATATATCATGGATAAGATATGTTTATCAATATCTCCATGATCTTGTCCTTGGAATAGGCTTGAATTATCTCTTCAAATCTTGAAATGGTGGAGGAAGTATTTGAGAAGAGTTTTTGAATTAATCCTTCACATATTCCTACACATGACAAAGCTCACACTGTTTTGAGATATATATGAAAACATGCCAATTTTCTAATATTGAATCACAAATTCTCTTTTAATACTAAAATAAATGATTTGGAAAATAATAAGGTTAAACCCATATTTAATTATGAAAATGGTATTAATGAATGGTTTATGGAGTGGTAGAATATGGATAAATGTGAAGAATGGTGAAAGGAAAAGAGGATGATAATGCGACAATTCTGATACTCAACATACCCTCCAACTGAACTTGTTACATGTCCTCATGCAACCTTGCATAAAAAAAATTCTTCTCAATTTTAGTTTTGCATGATTATATATTTGTTTTAACAATAAAGACGATGAAAATGCCCCCCAAATGATCTTGTGGCATGTTCTCATCCAGCCTTGCATGGTTATTCTTTAGGACTTTTGGCTTCTAAATGAAATCATTCCATGATGTGAAATACATAAGTAACAACTGATGTTTCTAATGGTTGGTTCTTGTGTGACAACCATGAATATAACAAATGTTGGTTCTTGTGTTAACAACATTCATTTTGTTTACTTGTTTTCTCGCTGTAATAATATTTAAATCACACATGAATTAGAAATGATAAGCCATCAACGTGCATAAGAAATCCTTTTCCTCATGTTATGAATCATGCCAAAATAGATCAATAGATGGAAAAAGTGCAACAAAGTGTAGTTTAGACGAGATATATTCCCCAACAATGGCACCAAAATGTTGGTGCAATTATATGCATAATATATTACTAAACATAAATCATCGACTGGGATTCGTAATCAGTAGATTTGATGCACTATATGTGCCAACAACAAGTATTTTATCTATGTCTGATGAGTATAGCATAAAGCAGAGACATTTGAAACTTAACACTTTGTTTTCACACTTCAAATATAACACTCTCCACACATTTCAAAATTCAGAAAGAAAAACTCATAAACAAACAAAATCTCTTGATCAAGTGATGGACCTGTGTTGGCGGGAGAAATCGACCGACCGTGAACTGGAAGAACAAGTCTGGTCTGGGGTTGTCTAAGTAACCCAAGCCATTTGGTGTAACTAGTTCTGACAGGTTTAATGGCTCCGTTAGCCAATCGAAAATCATAAAATAAAGAGAAAGGGATAACTAACTAATTCTAAAACCTATAATATATATATATATATATATATATATATATATATATATATATATATATATATATATACTCTAATATAACTATTGTAAATGTATTTAAGCAGATAAAGAAAAAACATTTAAATATTTCTTGTTTTCTTTTTATAAATCTAACAAATCTTGAATTAACTAAACTATGAAAGATAGATGCATAGATAGTCAAAAGCTAATCTAAACTTTTTGGTTTCACTAAAACATAAATGACAGAAATTAGAAATACAAAGAAGCTTACCCAATGTTAGTTCCTGAGATGTGTCCAAGCCTCTATATGAATGAAGAACATCTAGCCACAATGCCTACGAGATAAATCTGTAATAGACTTTATACTAAAACCTTTCCAAATAAATTCAAAAGATGTATTGGCAACCCGGATTAGAAAATGAAAAGGGAACACATATTAATTCCGTGATCTTATGATTTCCAATGATTACATTCAGAGAAATCTGCATGTAATACATTCACTTCATTATTCAACTTAAAAATCAAATAGAAATCCTGATATTAAAATTAAAAAAGATGATCACAATGTGAATATCTGGAACAACAAATTATGAACAATTTTTATAACATGAATATCCTGAAACATAACATATCATCTAGTCTAAATCTACAAGACATATTAATATACCAGGATTAAATGAAACAAAACATTAATGAAACACATTAACAAAGGACTAAAGCCGAAATGTTGAACACTATTCCATTAAGTCTTGAGAATTCATTTGTCCACCTTTGGGTCTAGGCCAAGATGCCTTTCATTTAAAAAATAGAGAGTATTTAAAGAGTTTTTTGAAATCTGCACTTCCTATCTCCTAAGATAGGATCGGATCTTATAAGATCAAAACATTACAAATATAGAGGGCCTAGAGCCACTCATGATCAAACTATATGTTCAAAAATTTATGAAAGTTTTTTTCCAATTTACAAAATAAACAAAAGGAGATGCTAATCAACTAGATCGAACATGTTCCATCCCATAAGATCATCATTAGATATACCATGTCCTGAAAAACGAAATAGGAACAAGTTAGATATTTTATTAACAAATAATAACTAAATTTTATATGAAAATGACTTGGCTACAAAATCTCTCAATTTTGTAGACAGTCTTATATTGGTAAAATAAATCTAAGTTTAACCTATTTGATTCAAAAAATAACCTGACTGTAATAAGAGGGAAAAAACCATTTTACCATTTAAACCAATTACTAACATGGATCAAGACAACTCAGAATTGATAAAAGCCTTTACACTGTCTGCATTCTTTATCACAGTGTTGCATGTCTTCTTAAGATGCTTGTCTTGTCTCTGATCATTTTCTTTGAGTTCACGATTTTCTTTTATGAGTAATTCATTGTGGCTAGTGAGAGTTTTAATTCTTTCTTGTAAAATGGGGATGTCATTGTAGTATCGTTCAATCCAATGCAAGAAGACCTCACAATGCACAGAAGGAGTGATCTGTCGATGGAGCGTATAGTTGGGTGAAAGAAAATCAACACTACCTGTTGTCGGCCCTTGATCGAGCTTAATACCAGTAAACCCCTTGCTATCCTTGAGACATGGTGGGAGATTATTAACATAGTCATATGGCTGATTAGGATCTGACTTATGACAATCTGGATCTTCTTCTGTGAGAAAATCCTCAATTTATGTATCTGAATCCTCATTGATCTCGATCGTATCAATTGATCTCAAATGAGGCTTAGATCGATTATGCAGACTTCTCAAAATGAGTCGACCAACCCTCTTATTTCAGAACCCTAACATTGCTTGCTTCTATTTTGATTGTTTGTAAGGGTCTTTACTATAGAATTTTACAATAGGGTTATGGACAGTAATTAAATCATGCTTAGGGGTTTCATTAAACTCAGAACCAACATCCTATTGCCCATACAAAAACTGATCGAATATTTTCTCGTGATGAGGGTTTTCCTCCAAAAATTATGGCTTGTCACTTGAGAAATAAACATGTTTCTCTATCATAGGCTTATCCAACATAGGGGTTTCTGTAGGAGTGGTTGTAACAAAAATGTTTCAGGCTAAGAACCCATCCCAATCATCACCCAGGATTGTCAAACGATGAACAAACAACATTTTAAGTAAACCATGGTGAAAGAGGCTAGAGTCGAGGCTCTGCTTCTTGTATCTTTTCAACATCTTTTACAGACTCCTTAGTAAATAAATGGAACATTCATATGGATACCTATAAAGTGAAAAAGAAACCACACATGATAAAGAAACACCAGGCCATAATGACCTTCACAGGTTATAAACTCCTTAAGAACTGATAAGAGACCATGCCATCTAACCTTAAGTAGAGAAAAAAGAATACCTTTCTCAGAACAATCAATCTTTCTAGAGGTCAGGAAAAGATTCCAGGGCACTTCGTCAATTTTCGAGTTCTTAAACCTTTCTTGACCAGAGGATGGGAGCCCTGTGGCTTTGCTGATAAACCCCTCATTCACCTCCAACTGAATGTCTCCAACTTTCGCCCTATACCCATCAAATGTTTGGGCTAATTCCTTATCTGCGTGAAGGTTATACCCATCAAACTTTTTAATGAAAGTATCCTAGCCCTAGGCTTTCAAATCCTCGGCTGCATCATCAATATACAACAATGCTTAAGAGCCATTTGACTCTATTCGGACAACAAGGGCCATTGAGAGTATGACCAGACTGTAATACGAGCGACTCAAGCTAACTGTGGGCTTAGATGAAAGAAGTAACAAGGCCAAGTTTGAGCGGATACCATGGAAACAAAACAATCAAAATCCCTGTGTGATCATAGTATAGACATCAAGATTTTCGGTTTATGAAGTTCAAGCACTCATAGTAATGAAATTTTTTAGTACAGAGCATAACACAAAACCTTAACTCGTAATAGAAGCCTTTCAATTCAATCTGCAAGCCTAAGGTAAAGTACAGGACATGATGTTTGCGCATTGATTCCCATGTCATGCAATGACTATGATCAATTTGCAAAGGGTCCAAATAGGTATGTTTACAAATCAAAATACAAATCAACTCTTGGTATTATATCGATATTCAAACAAACTCAAAAAGGAAAATCATTCCAGTATTAATATGAAGTAGATGTAAGTCACAATGAACCTTTAAAAACATGTTTTGAATAGGGATATAATACAAAATTAAGTTTCCATGTTTGATTCATGCTTTCAATCATGAATCAAACATGGAATAAAACAAAAACACAAATCTTTAAGTGAAAATACTAACCCAGTCATCGTCGAAAAAGATAATTTTTTACAAGACACAGTGAAGGAAACTACAGAAAGTATAGTTTCTCATTTAATCGACTAAATCGTGTGGGGCTACCAACAATGGTGACTTACTAGGAGAAGCAGTTATCTCTACATCACCTAATGAATTCATGTTTAGGGATGATCATAATGATTAAAAATTAAAGCACAGTTGTGGTAAATCAAGCATCCCAATCAAACTCAAAAACATCATGCAGTCCAATCTTCGGATGTCTTTCTGTTCAAATGAAATCTGGTGACAAGTTTTAATTACGAGAGAAACAATATTCAAGACAATGACTCTGATACTATTGATAGGGTCGTTGCTACCAGTAGATGTCCATAGCCTTGATGGGGATGTCAATTAACCCACTCCGATGCCTCTACCTTGCCCAATAATTGTCAATTCAAAATGAAGGGCACTTACGATTAATATCAAAATTTATACTTGATAATTTTCTTCAACATGACATTGCTTCACTGCCAGCAGGCCTGTTCAGTACCCCGACGAAGTTGTCTTGGCATCCTGCATGCATTTACCTGCTGCCAGCAGACCTATTTAGTATCTCGTCGGGTTTACAAACACTTCCCATAACTCTCTAGAGACAATTTGATATAAATTTAACGATCTTCAGAAGAGAGGGGTGATGCTAAAAAATTCAGTTTTCAGAACACTTGAGATTTTCCAGCCTTAAATTTTCACTTAATAACCTTCATTATGATCTGAAATTAGTTTTCTGATAAGAATAAATTTTCGAGGACAGGAAGGCATACTTGAGTTGTTTTCTTTAAAAATAGGGACATTGTAAAGAGATTTAATGATGATCGTGTATGCTCATGATTATAAAGTGAAACCAGGAAACCTACTTCGAACATAAAGTTTCTTTAGCTAGTTTGTGTTTCAACAATTTACAACATTGATGCTCTGAAAAGACCTGGACTATTTCTTCATAATGAGGCATTATGGTTTTCCTTCATGAAGTAAAATGTGACACAGACATAAGTTTATTCAAAAAGCAATGAAAACAAGCAAAATGAGAAGAACCAAAATCAAAAACAAAAAGAAAAGAAAAAAAAAAAAAGGAAAATATGTATAGAGGTGAATCTGGAATCATCAAGAAAAATACCTTTTTAGAGTTTGTCCATTCACCGGTAAGGTTTCTAGTTGTCCCTCCAAATTGTGTAGACGGAAAGAGCTAGGACCTAGTTTTTCAGTGATTACAAAAGGTCCCAACCACAGGTTTTGGAATGTGGAGTGTTCCCCTTTTCCCTCGTGAGGTTTATCCCACTTGAGAACCAGGTCTCCTACCTCAAAATTTCTATCTAAATAACAGTTTGAATCAAACCAACTTTTCACAATCTGTTGATGCTAATCCAACTTCTTCTTTTCTTGTGCTCTTACTTCCTCCAGTTTTAACAAGGCATTGATTTGAATTTCCAGAGGAGGGCAGACCTCTTCTTGGACTTTCTGTGATAATTGTAGAGATGGGAGAAGAACATGAGGAGGTAGGATTGCTTCTCTCTCATACATGAGAAAGAAAGGAGAGTTACAACAGAGGATTTGGGTGTTAATCTGTCAGCCCATAGTGCATTAAACAAAGCGTTGTGCCATTTCTTTTGGTTTTGAGAGATTGTCCTCTTAATGATCTTGATCAAATTTTTGTTTGTTGATTCTGCTAAGTCATTTCCTTGGGGGTAGTAGCTGGCAGAATATTTCAATTTGATCCCTTTTTCTAAGGTGAATACATTCATATTGAGGGATGAGAAATAATATGCATTATCAAAGACTAAACATTCGGGAATGCCGAATCTAGTAATGATATTTTCGTTAAGGAAAGATAATACCTGATTAGTGTTTACCACTTTCAAAGGTGCATCTTTGGACCATATGGTAAAATAATTTGTTGGTGTAATGATATATTTATGATGTTGTGATGAAGAAGGGTTAATTGGCCCTATGATGTTGAGACCCCACTGCTGAAAAGTTGAATCCACAGTAACAGGTTGCAAAGGGAATGCTGCATTTTTCACTCGTCCAGCAGCCTTTTGGCATTTTATGCATTTACGACATAATGCATGGGCATATTTAAATAACGTGGGCCAATAGTACCCAGCTCTTAACACTTTGTGAGAAATGGTGTCTCCAACAAAGTGTCCACTAGTTTCACCTGCATGTAGTTCAGATATCACTTTTTCTGATTCTTCTTTTTCTAAACAATGCATAAGAACACCGTTGAAATTATTTTGAAACAATACATCATTTATGAGCTCGAAAGATGCAGATTTTAACCTGACTGGTATTATGTTTGTAGGATCAATATAGCAAGGAGTAGATCCATGTGTCAAATAAAATTTTATATCATCATACCAAGAATTAGCAACAACTTGTGTGCAACAGATCTAATTTTCATTGGGCTTATTTACAATTGAGATATTAATTTGACTTTCTTGTTCTTCAACTGAATCATCCACTAGTTTACATAGGCCTTGACCTCTAACAATTTTTGTAGGAGTTATTTTGAGGTCGTATTCTTGTAATGATGTCATCCAATTTTCCCATTTTTCTCCGAGTTCCTTTTGTACTAATATGTTTCTTACGACAGGGTAAGGAACGATGACTTTAGTTCTGGATTTCAGCAGGTATGACCGGAAGTGTTTCATTGCTTTGAAAACACAACATACGTCTATTGATCTACAGCCGGGTAATTAATTTCATCCCCTTTAAAATTTGATTTCATGAAAGCAGTAGGGATTTCATTGCTTTCAACATTTTTCTGTGTTAACACAACAATGTAAGATCCGTCGGAAGCGAAAGTGTAAAGAGTGAAATCTTGTGAGAAATAAGGACTCATTAAGGAAGAGGACTCCACTATGGATTTTTTGATGGAATCAAAGGCTTGAACTTCCTGTGGTCCCCAATGATACTGAGCATCCTTTTTAATTAAATTTTATAATGGTCTTACCATTTCTGGAAAACTTGGGACAAATCTTCTGACAAAATTAATTTGGCCTAAAAAGGATTGCATGGAGTTTTTAGAGGGGGGNGGTTTGGCAATGGATTGAGTTATTTTGGGATCGATGATCATTCTGTCACTGGACACTATGAACCCGCGAAGTTTGTCTTGTTCCACTGCAAATACTGACTTCTTAGGGTTGAGAGATATGCCATACTTGCAACATCGTTCTAGAACAGTCCTAAGGTGAGACAAGTGATATTTCTTGTTTTTGGAAAAAATGGTAATGTCATCATGATAGACCCCTACTGATTGATTTACGAGGCCATGAAAAGGAATTTCCATTTCTCTTTGGAAAGTGGCCCCGACATTTATGAGTCCAAAAGGCATCTTCCTGTAGGCATAAGTCTCCTAGGGGATACGAAAAGTGGTTTTTAACTGGTCTGCTAGAGACATGAGGACCTCGTTGTATGCAGAAAAACCATCTAACAATGACAGTCTTTCGGAACCAGGTACCTGTTGATGAATTTATTCCATTGGAGGAATGGCATAATTGTCTTTATCAAATGCTCGGTTCAAGTTACAAAAATCGACACAGAGTCAAATTTCACCGCTTTTCTTCCTTACAAGAACTAGATTAGACACCCATTATGTGTGTCTCACTGGAAAAAATATCTTTGCATTTAGTAATTTATTAAGTTCTTTATTGATGATCGGTTCTAATTTGGGGTGCATTTTTCTTAATTTCTGTTGAAAAGGCTGAATTTGTGGTTTCATGGGGATGACATGTTGTATTATATTAGGATCGAATGTTTTCATATCATCGTATGTCCAGGAAAAAACATCCTTGAACTCTTTAAACAGTTTTATAAAGGCAGATCGTTCTTGTTTGGAGCATCTCATTCCCAAATTGATATTTTGCGGATTATCTTTAGTCCCTAGAGTTATCGTTTCATAAGTCAAGGAAGAAATGTTCGTTTTACAATTGACTGACCCTCTAAATTTATCATGTAAATCATAAAAAATTTCTAGTCTCACAACAGATCTGGGAATATATTTTACCAGATCAGATGTCGATTCAGGAGATCTAGGATCTGATGTTACCGTGAAGTTGTGGAGGTTTTCATCGTGAGTGCCTTCATCGATAATTGCACCTTGGAAAGTGTACTCCATATGCAATAAGTTTATGATCTACTGATCATTGTCAAACACTCTCTAATTGGTGATGTTATCCAAGATCGATGGCCTGAACAATAATTCAATTGAAAATGCATTCAGAGAAAGACCTTCTGTAGGAAAAAGTTTAGAAGCGACATTATCCAATAAGTCAGCCTCAAAATTACTTAGTCTAGGAATGGAATTGATGTTAAATGCTAAAAAAAATTGTATCAAACTCCATACCTCGGTTTGGTAACTTCTCAGATGAGGTGACAAGCAATGTATGGAGTTTCTTACCTGCCTGACCATTATTTATGAATCACCAAACACCATTAAATTTCTTACGTCCATATCCAAATCTTACTTAAGCCCTTGTAGAAGTGCTTCATATTCAACAATATTATTAGTGCACTCAAACTCTAATCGACAGGCAATGAAAGTCATATTACCTGCGGGGTCGATGAGTACACATCCTACACCAGATCATTCTTTGTATTTGGATCTGTCGAAGTACAGTGACCATATCTGAGCTTTGTCGGTAGTGTTTGGCACATTTGGCAAGGCTGGTGACTGAGTAAAGGTCATGAGTCCTAATTGTTGCCCGAGATCCGTGAAGGGGGAAATTTCGGTCATGAAGTTACTAAAGAAAGTGTTCATTCCATCCATTTTGAATGAATTATTGGATGAAGTAAAAGGTTCATTTGGATCATTCAGATATGTCACGGTATACTTGAGATAGCGTTCATGGTTTATCCTGATTTTATTTGGCTGTCCATTTTTCGGCAACCACAAATGAGTTCAGTCTGTGGAAAAGTAACCATGCAGTTGCTCAGACCAATCCCTTCTTAAAAATAAACCATATACTTTTGGGATGTCAACAACAATGATTTCAATAATTTGGTGAAACTTAGGATTAGAAGATAACCTAACCAGAACATTCTTAAATTCTATGATTACCTTAGCATTCGTCCGATCGAGCTGACTGATTTTGAGACTAGAAGGTTAAACTTCTGCGTTAATTTTTTGGCAAACAGATAAAGGCATCACATTTGATGATGTGCTAGAGTCCACCATGCAATTATGTACATTTCTATTGAAAAATTCAAAAGTTAATAAGAAAGGCGAGACATTTTTATGAGTGTTAACAGTAGAATTCTGTTGATTTTTCGCCGTTGTCCCTAAAACAATTTTATCTATATTTGATACAGTTTTTTCAGTTAGATCCCTTTTATCCGAAATTTCGAATGTAATTTTAGTGGGGATATTTTTGGTTGTTTTATAATTGATTTCTACAATCTTCTTGCTGCTAGGATCGTTGTTCTTACTGTTTTCTGTGATATTTTGAAGCATTTTCTGTAGAATAAGAGGAAATTTCAAAAGCTTGTAAACAAAAATATTAGCCCTCAATTTTTTCAAATCTTCAATCAAGTCATATTCTAAGACTGGGGTTGCTAAACTCTATTTTATTTGAACTTGTTTCGACTATTTTGGAGGCACATTATTACTCATTTCAGAAGATGGTTTTCTTCTTGTTTTGCTTCTCATGTTGTAAGGGTGGACAATTTCAGAGTTTGTTTGAAAGATATTGTAAGAAAACTGTCTGAAGATATTGGGAGATGAATCCTCTTCTTCAACTACTTCTTCTTCAACTGTGTCTTCTGAACTTTCAGGAGGTACAGGATTATCATGTGCTTCAAGAATGGTTTGTAAAGTGTACTGCAAGATTTTGAAATTGAGACCTTCGGTGGTCTAGTTTGGTCGATTGGGAGGAAAATCTTTTTTGAAAGGGGGTTTAAAACTCCCTTTTCTTGAGGATGCCTCCTCAACTGATCTCGTCAAGTCAATGACTTGATTTGATAGTTTTTGAAAATCTTTCTACAAGCTTTCCAGGTCTAAAGTTTTTGGTTGGCCTTTGACTTGGGGAGGTCTCGTAAGAATTTATATTTTCATTTTAGAAAATGAAGTTGTTTCAGTTTCACTATTGAGATTGTCTTTCAAGCTTAATATATTCTTTTCAATTTGGCTGGATTCCTCGAAGGCTTCCAACATTGTAGATCTTTTAGACCTTTTAACCCAAATTGCTATATTATTATGTAGAGCTTTGGTGTAATATGAAACAATTAGACTCTCCGCATGCATTGAATCTATGGGAATTCAAATCTTTAACGTAAGGAATCTTTGGTTAAATATTTTACTTTCTCCTTAGGGTTCATTTTTAGGCTGGAGAGTTCCATAACCAAGACCTTAGGGGACTTATCGTCTCCAAATTTCTCTAAGAAACAAGTTTCAAATTTGTCCCAAGAGACAATGGTCTGGGGTTGTTGGGAAAAATACCATGTGGAGGCATTGCCCTCAAAATTATGAGGAAAGAGTCTACATAATACATCTTCATGCTCTACACTTTGCAGTCTTATGGCCAACATAAACTTCTTTATGTGATCTTCAGAAAATTGCTTATAATACAAATGAAATTTAGGTAACCATTTTTTCGGGTGCTTTGGAAATGGGTGTTGAGGTCTAAGTACATCCACGACATCTTGATTGAGCCAGGGTCTGCTAGGATTGTTTTGGTTTTCCATGGGTGTAGGTGGTGTCGAAGGATGAGATGGTTCAGACGAGGAATTTCCTTCATCAGATGACTCAACTCCCAAAGAGGATGGAGATGAACCAGGTGGGGAAGGCTGGATACCGGATCCTCCAACTCCAAGAGTAGGGGTTCCAAAGGATCTATAGTATTATCCTATAAAGGATTTAAAAGAAGACCAATGCCTTCAAGTTGTTCTCGGATGTCTGAGAAATCTAAATGTTGATTGAGTGGCCTACCAATTTGCCTGATATGGGCCAAAGAACTGTGTGTCCTTATAAGTGACTGACAAAACAATTCTTGTATGTCGACCCCTTGAGGAGCTGGTGTTACTGGTTCAACGGGAAACTCAATATTATCATTTGAGGTAGTTGTTGTTTCAGAAGTAATGTTGTTTTCCGAGCAACTACGTGTTACTATAGGGGAGTGAGTATGTGGGGGAGGACTCTTATGAATTCCATGTCCCATCAATTACAATTAGGCCCTCCTTCTAGTGCCATTTGTTGGCCGGAGAAATCGACCGACCTTCCACTGGAAGAAGAAGTCTAGTCCAGGGTTATCTAAGTAACCCAAGCCATTTGGTGTAACTAGTTCTGACGGGTTTAATGGCTCTGTTAGCCAATCTAAAGTACTAAAATAAAGAGAAAGGAATAACTAACTAATGCTAAAAACTATAATATATATATACATACTCTAATATAACTATTCTAAATGTATTTAAGGAAAAAAAGAAAACAAAGAATCTCACTTATGAACAACATTTATAGGTTGCAAACTTTACTGGAAAATTGCAAAATCAATGTAAGAATAATTGCTCTTTAGAAGCAGATAAAGAAAGAACATTTAAATATTTCCTATTTTATTTTTATAAATCTAACAAATCTTTAATTAACTAAACTATGAAACACAGATGTACAAATAGTCAAAAGCTAATCTAAACTTTCTAGTTTCACTAAAACGTAAATGATAGAAATTAGAAATACAAAAAAGCTAACCCGATATTAGTTCCTGAGATGTGTCCAAGCCTCTGTATGAATGAAGAACATCCAGCTGCAATGCCTATGAGATAAATATGCAATATACTTTATTCTAAAACTTTTCCGCATAAATTCACAAGATGTATTGGCAGCCAGGATTAGAAAATGAAAAGGGAACACATACTAATTATGTGATCTTATGATTTTCAATGATTACATTCAGATAAATATGCATGTAATACATTCACTTCATTATTCAACTTAAACATCAAATAGAAATCTTGATATATAAATTAAAAAAGATGATCACAATGTGAATATCTGGAACAACAAATTATGAACGATTTTTATAACATGAATATCCTGAAACATAACATATCATCGAGTCTAAAGCTACAAGACATATTAATATACCAGGATTAAATGAAACAAAACATTAATGAAACATATTAACAAAGGACTATAGCCGAAATATTGAACATTGTTCCATAAGTCTTGAGAATTCATTTTTCCACCTTTGGGTCCAGGACAAGATGCCTTTCATTTACAAAATAGAGATTATTTAAAGAGTTTTTTGAAATCCACACTTCCTATCTCCTAATATAGGATCGGATCTTATAATATCAAAACATTACAAATATAGAGGGCCTAGAGCCACTCATGATCAAACTATATCTTTAAAAATTTATGAAAGTTTTTTTTCCAATTTACAAAATAAACAAAATGAGATACAAATCAACTAGATCGAACATGTTCCATCCCATAAGATCAACATCAGATATAACATGTTCTAAAAAATGAAATAGGAACAAGTTAGATATATTATTAACAAATAATTACTAAATTTTATATGAAAACGACTTGGCTATAGAATCTCTCAATTATGTAGCCAATCTTATATTGGTAAAACAAATCTAAGTTTAACCAATTTGATTCAAAAAATAACCTGAATGTAATAAGAGGGGAAAAATCATTTTACCATTTAAACCAATGACTAACATGGATTAAGACAACTCAGAATTGATAAAAGCCTTTACACTGTCTACATTTTTTATCACAATGTTGCATGTCTTGTTAAGACGCTTGGCTTGTCTTTATTCATTTGCTTTGAGTTCACGATTTTATTTTATGAGTAATTCATTGTGGTTGGCAAGATTTTTAATTCTCGCTTGTAGAATGGGGATGTCATTATAGTACCATTCAATCCAATGCAAGCAGACCTTGCAATGCACAGAAGGAGTGATCTGTCGATGGAGCGTATAGTTGGGTGAAAGAACATCAACACTACATGTTATCAACCCTTGACCGAGACTAATACCAGTAAACCCCTTTCTATCCTTGAGACATGGTGGGAGATTGTTAACATAGTCATATGGCTGATTAGGATCTGACTTATGACAATCTGGATATTCTTCTGTGAGAAAATCCTCAATTTTGGGATCTGAATCCTCATTGATCTCGATTTTATCAATCGAGCTCAAATGAGGCTTAGATCAATTATGCAGACTTCTAGAAATGAGCTGACCAACCCTCTTATTTCAGAACCCTAACATTGCTTGCTTCTCTTTTGATTGTTTGCGAGGGTCTTTACTATCAGATTTTACAGTAGGGTTATGGCCGACAATTAAATCATTCTTAGGGGTTTCATTAAACTCAGAACCAACATCATGTTCCCCATAAAAAAAATGATCAGGTATTGCCTTGTCATGAGGGTTTTCCTCCAAAAATTACTGCTTGTCACTTGAGAAATCAACATGTTTCTCTATCATAGGCTTATCCAACATTGGGTTTTCTATAGAAGTGGCTGTAACAAAACCATTTCGAGCTAAGAACCCATCCCAATCATCACCCAGGGTCATCAAACAATGAACCAACAACATTTTAATTAAACCATGGTGAAAGAGGCTAGAGTTGAGGCTCTGCTTCTTGTATCTTTTTGACATCTTGTACATAATCCTTAGTAAATAAAACATAACATTCAGATGGAAACCTATAAAGTGCATACGCAACCGCACATGATAAAGAAACACTAGGCCATAATGGCCTTCACAAGTTATAAACTTCTTAAGAACTGATAAGAGACCATTCCATCTAACCTTAAGTAGAGAAACATGAATACCTTTCTCACAACAATCAATCTTTCTAGAGGTCATGAAAAGATTCCAGGGCACTTCGTTGATTTTCAAGTTCTTAAACCACTTCTAATCAGAGGATGGAAGCCCTGTGGCTTCACTAATAAACCCCTCAGTCACCTCCAAATGAATGTCTCCAACTTTCTCCCTATACCCATCAAATGTTTGGGCAAATTCCTTAGCTGCGTGAAGGTTATACCCATCGAAATTTTTAATAAAAGTGTCCCATCTCTAGGCTTTCAAATCATCGGTCGCATCATCAAGAGACAACAATGCTTGAGAGCCATTCGGCTCTATTCGGACAACAAGGGCCATTGAGAATATGATCGGACTATAATATGGGCGACTCAAGCTAACTGTGGGCTTAGATGGCAGAAGTAATAGGGAAACGTTTGAGCAGATACCATGGAAACAAAAGAAGCAAAATACCTGTGCAATCATAGTATAAATGTCAAGGTTTTCAGTTTATTAATTTCAAGCGCTCATAGTAATGAAATTTTTCAGTACATAGCATAACAAAAAACCTTAACTCGTAATAAAATCTTGTCAATTCAATCCGCAAGCCAAAGGTAAAGTACAAGACACAATGTTTGCACATTAATTCCCATGTCATGCAATGACTATGGTCAATTTGCAAAGGGTTCAAATAGATATGTTTACAAATCAAAATACAAATCAACTCTTTGTATTATATCGATATTCAAACAAAATCATAAAGGAAAATCATTCCAATATTAATATGAAGTAGATGGAAGTCACAATGAACCTTTAAAAACATGTTTTGAATAGGGATATAATACGAAATTAATTTTCCATGTTTGATTCATTCTTTCAATCATGAATCAAACATGGAATAAAACAAAAACACAAATCTTTAAGTGACTATACTAACCCAGTCATCGTCCAAAAAAATATTTTTTTACAAGACAAGGTGAAGGCAGCTACAGAAAGTATAGTTGCTCGTTTAATTGACTAAATCGTGTGGGGATGCCAACAACCTATTCATTGATGCCTCATGAAAGAAAAGATGAACTTTGATTCTATCTCCTGAAGCAACTAAACTAATAACAATTAACTCTTTGTGCATTAGCAACATTCCATTATAGGTGCATTTAGGGTGAGAGATGGAGGTCTTGATTGTGCATGTGTTAGCAAGGTGTAACCAAATCAATTCTAGAAAATAAAGCTAAGTGTATTGGGACGCTCCATTAAATCTCATGGATGGTGAAATATGGAGATCAAATTGTTCTTGCATTACCACACTTTGCAACAAATTCGAATAGTGAAATCAAAACAAAATAATATGAAATCAAAGTAATAGGTACATGAAATGAAAATCTACACTAGTAATTTACAATGAGCTTACCAAGATGGATCAGTGGCCCTTTCCAATGAGAACATGGAAGCTTTTAGATCAGCAGATGCTAACTTCTAAAAGACACAATATCACTAAATTCGAACTTGCATTAATCTTCAACAAGTAGGTTTACAAAAAGAGTATTTTCATTTATCGAATCTACATCATAAGAATTCTCCCCTCTCATGAAGAGAGGGCTCTCTCTTTTGTACATGAGAGATTTGAAAAGAATATAAGCATCTCATAATTACAGATCCACTTTTCTCTCAACCAATTTCCCATTATTACAAAATATTATCCCTTCAAATCCTCACACATATCTCTCATATATCTTGGATAAGATATGTTTATCAATATCTCCATGATCTTCTCCTTGGAATAGGCTTGAATTATCTCCTCAAATCTTGAAATGGTGGAGGAAGAATTCAAGAATTGTTTTTGAATTAATCCTTCACATATTCCTACACATGAAAAGGCTCACACATTTTTGAGATATATATGAAAACATGTCAATTTTCTAATATTTAATCACAAATTCCCTTTTAATACTAAAATAAATGATTTGGAAAATAATAATGTTAAACCCATATTTAATTATGAAAATGGTATTAATGAATGGTTTATGGAGTGCTAGAATATGGATAAATGTGAAGAATGGTGAAAGGAAAAGAGGATTAAAATGTGATAATTCCGAGACTCAACATACCTCCCAACTGAACTTGTTGCATGTCCTCATGCAACCTTGCATAAAAACTTTTCTTCTCAATTTTAGTTTTGCATGATTATATATATATTTTTTAACAATAAAGAGTATGAAAATCCCCCCCAACTGATCTTGTGGCATGTTCTCATGAAACCTTGCATGGTTATTCTTTAGGACTTTTGGATTCTGAATGAAATGATTCCATGATGTGAAATACATAAGTAACAATTGATGTTTATGATGGTTGGTTCTTGTGTGACAACCATGAATATAACAAATGTTGGTTATTGTGTTAACAACATTTATTTCGTTTACTTGTTTTCTCACTGTAATAACATTTTAAGCACACATGCATTGGAAATGATAAGCCATCAAAGTGCATAAGAAATCCTTTTCTTCATGTTATGAATTATGCCAAGATAGATCAATAGTTGGAAAAAGTGCAACAAAGTGTAGTTCAGATGAGACATGTTCCCCACAATGACGCCAAAATGTTGGTTGAATTATATGCATAATATATTACCAAACATAAATTATCGACCAGGATTTGTAATAAGTGGAGTTGATGCACTATATGTGCCGACAATGGGTAGTTTATCTATGTCTGATGAGTATAGAATAAAGCAGAGACATTTGAAACTTAACAATATTTTTTCACACTTCAAAGATAACATTCTCCACACATTTCAGAATTCAGAAAGAAAAACTCATAAGCAAACAAAATCTCTTGCTAAGGTGATGGACCTGTTCATTGATGGCTCATGAAAGAAAAGATGAACTTTGATTCTATCTCCCGAAGCAACTAAACTAACAACAATTAACACTTTGTACATTTTCAACATTCCATTATAGGTGCATGTAGGGTGAGAGATGGAGGTATTGATTGTGCATGTGTTAGGAAGGTGTAACCTAATCAATTCTAGAAAAGAAAGATAAGTGTAGTGGGATGCTCCATTAAATCTCATATATGATTAAATATGGAGATCCAACTATTCTTGCATTACCACACTTTGCAAAAAAATCGAATAGTGAAATCAAAACAAAATAATAGGAAATCAAAGTAACAGGTACATGAAATGAAAATCTACACTAATAATTTACAATGAGCTTACCAAGCTAGATCGGTGGCCCTTTATGATGAGAACATGGAATCTTTTAGATCAGTAGATGCCAACTTCTAAAATACACAATATCATTGAATTCGAACTTGCATCAATCTTCAACAAGTAGTATTACAAAAAGAGTCTTTTCATGAATCTAATCTACATCATAACAATTCTCCCCTCTCATGAAGAGAGGGCACTCTCTTTTATACATGAGATATTTGAAAAGAAGATAAGCATATCATAATTACATATCCACTTTTCTCTCAACCAATTTTCCATTATTACAAAATATGATCCCTTCATATCCTCACACATATCTCTCATATATCTTGGATAAGATATGTTTATCAATATCTCCATGATCTTATCCTTGGAATAGGCTTGAATTATCTCCTCAAATATTTAAATGGTGGAGGAAGTATTTGAGAATTCTTTTTTAATTAATCCTTCACATATTCCTACACATGAAAAAACTCACACATTTTTGAGATATATATGAAAACATGTCAATTTTCTAATATTCAATTACAAATTCCCTTTTAATACTAAAATAAATGATTTGGAAAATAATAAGGTTAAACCCATATTTAATTATGAAAATGGTATTAATGAATGGTTTATGGAGTGGTAGAAGATGGATGAATGTGAATAATGGTGCAAGGAAAAGAGAATGAAAATGCAACAATTCCGAGACTCAACAAATGGTATGGATTCCAATACTATTTTTGCTAAAGTGAGCCTACTTGTTCTAGAGAGCCACCTGAAGCTCCAACATTTTAAACGCTTCTCCAACTTTGCAATTAACCATAATTGGTCATTATTACTATAGAAATTTGGTTTCCTCTTGAAACCCAAGTATTCAATACCTTCATCAAAGTCCAAAGACTCAAATGGGAAGAGTATTTTATAATGAAGTGTTATATCTTCTTCCAAAATAGTCACAAATATCGTCGATTTCAAGTCATGAGTTTGTACGATACTTAGAAAATATTCTTTCTGATTGGACAATGATTTAGTGATTTAATGATGACCCTCCATGGATTCGCATTTGATTGGTGATCATCCCAGTCGCCTTCATAAAAATTTGTAAAATATATATGACTGTACCTGCTTCTTCCTGAGATCCATTACAGAATAGTAGAATACCATCTATGAATAGGAGGTGATTCTATTTCAGATTAAATCCAATTGAGATTCCCTGTATGGATCCATTTTGAACAACATGAGAGATTTCCTTGCTTAATCCTTCTGCTACCAGCAGGAAAAGAATAGGGGATAAGGGGCACCCCTGTCTTAGACCACGCTCAGAATGAAAGAAGAGGGAGTCTGCATCATTAATCAAAACTGCAAATGAAACTAAAGTAATGCATGCTATAATCCACCTAATAAAAAGAATATTGAACCCCACCTAGGTTAGAAAGAGACGGATATATGACCAATCTACCCTGTTGAATGCTTTTGAAGTTTGGGCAGACGATCTTCAATTATCTTCCTTGTGAACTTAATAGTTTGCAACTTTAAGTTCAACATCACTATCTATTTGTCGATTTCGGTGACATTGATTACC
Organism: Picea glauca; assembly: GCA_000966675.3. Lineage (NCBI taxonomy): Eukaryota > Viridiplantae > Streptophyta > Pinopsida > Pinales > Pinaceae > Picea > Picea glauca. Next base: position 151,263 of record JZKD02S2112902.1, on the reverse strand, counting down.
TTTATTTTTGGGATCTCCACCTGCATTTACTCCATATCTTCCTTGAATCTTAGTTGGTTCTTGAAAATGTTAATTTCTCCTAATAACCCCGAACAGTTATTTTTTCCATTGTTCAAAGAGGCTTTTTCTAAAAGATAAAAAATTCCTTGACAATCATCATTGACCTCTCTTGTTTTCTGCAAGCTCTGCCTCCCACACCTTGAGTATTACATCTCCTTTAACCTGCTCTGAAATAGATAGTTTTTGAATCTTTCCGACCTCCTCCTTTGTTGAAATGGTCACTGTTTTTTGGAAAGTCGTCTTGGCTACTTTCACTTCTCTTTCTTCCAGGAGAATGTTCTCCAAAGCTTTACTTGTTTCCTGAAAGTAATTCTGAATAAATTACAGATTTAAAAACACTCCTTGTTGTTCCTCTTCTATCTTCAAATGTATTCCCAATACCTGGGCCTGGAAAATTTCAAGCTCTACCACTTGATTTGAAATGGAACTAATATTTTCTTGTAATTGCTTATTTGTTTCTTCTTGCTTTAGGACCTGTGCCTGAGTGACCTGTATTTTCTGATTTGCTTCCTCTAAGCTTGCTTTTAGTTTTTGAATCTATTGAATATCTTTCAATCTAGCTCATTCTAGACCCTTTTTTATCCCCCAACTGATATTTCTTTCAGTCTCCTTTAATTGATCCTGTAGCTGCGCTATCATTTATTCTTTCTGCTCCAACATAGTTGTCAAACTACCCACAGAGTATAAATTCACCAATGCTAAGGCTCCCATTTTTCCTGCTATCTCTATAGCGAATTCTCCTTCTTTAAGTTTTTTTCCATCTATAATGATTTTGTGCTTTTTAATCATCATATCTCCTCTTGGATGCATTTCCTATTTTGGGATAGCCTTTCTCTTCTTACTGAAAAAATAATTGGAAGGAGGAATCTCATCTCTAGAAATAGGCTCAAGATCACTTACATATAGAACTCCCTCGTGGGGGTTTCCATAAGTAGACTACAATGGATTCAAGGAAGTAATGGGACTTCTAAGTTCCGTCGATGTTGTTCCTCCTACTTTTTTCGGAAAATTCTTAGGGATTTTTGAGGGTGTTTCTGACTCCTTTCCTTTCCCTGTCTCCGATTTTTCTGTTTGAGGGACTCCTATTTCCTGTGAAGGCATTTCACTCTCCTTCATTTTTACACTTCTATTTTATTTATCCTGTACATCTGTTTCAAAGCCTCGGGGAGGCTCTTACTTCTCTAGAGGAGGAGTCATGGATTCACCTTGCAAAATTTTTGGCAAACAACTTCGCTTGTGACTTTGGAAGGATATTAAACCAGTTTGCAAGTCGGGTGATAAGGCCTGTACCTTGTCCAGTACCTCTTCATAAGTTTTAACCTCCTTGAATATGTCATCATACAAATATTGTTCATGTTCATAAGCTTTCAAATTACGGTGCATCAAATGTCTTCTTACTAATTGATAAGAGTCATGCGTTCAAAATAGAGTTAATTTAGACTAATAACAGATTAAGAGTCAAGATTTTGTGTTTCAGGATTTCGGGGATCGAGTTGACAAGAGGTATGTTATCACTGAATCCCAATTTCCGAAATCGTGAAATCACGACAAGATTAAATTAGGACTTAAATTCGTTTTAGAAAAATAATTGATCGGTATTAAGCGTTTCGGGATTTCGGGGATTGTGTTGACATGAAGTATGTCATCGATGAATCCTGATTTCCGAAATTGTGAAATCATTAACGTAAGCCGTGAATTTTTGTTTTAGTGAATTAATTAATCAGGATTAAGGGCTAACCTTCAAAACAAAATTAATTTAGACTAACACATATTTTGAGTCGAGATTTCATGTTTAAGGATTTCAGGGATCGAGTTGACAAGAGGTATGTCATCGCTACATCTCGATTTCTGAAATAGAGATATGACTAATTTACTTATAATAATTATTTACTTCAACTTTTCGGGAAATCGGGGATCGAGATTTTGTGATTCGATATGTATTAAAAACTATGTTCTTAATAAACCCCGAGTCCCAAAAAACCCTTTTTTATTAGTCTATTTTTTTTCTTTTTATTATTATTAGAATAAAATCTATCAAGATTTTAGTATCGACCCTTTGGAAATGAAAGTGAGGGTTATGCTTATTGAAAAACCGAAACCCAAAAAAGGAAGGCTTTAGTCGTCGGATTACAAAATTTAAAATATGTTTCAACATAGTCTCCAATTGGGGACCTCATCTCCCTGTGGGATGAGGAGAATGTGTAGACTCAGTGCCTTTATTGGGTTAATGGAGTCAAGGGCTTATCTCTGCAGAAATTGATAAGGAAAGGGATACAGAGGAAAAAGAGATTTCATCCTCACTTCTGAAAATCTTTTCAAAACTCTCATTTGTTGTAAACTCAGTTGCAGTCCCATTCATGATCTTCTCCTTCTCATTACTGAAATTAAGTTAGTGTTAAGATGATCAAAACAATCCTAGGAAACCCAATAGATTTTGTGGCTTTCGGCTTGCATCAAACAAAGAAAAATTCATATTTTTAATTGGGGAGCCCTGTCTGGACTTGGGATGCAGATCTAGTTTCGAAAAGGATGGTAACTAGGGTAGAGTGAAAATTATGTATGACAGCCTTACAGATACCTCAAATATTTCTTTACTTCCAGCAAGCCTATTTAGTACCCCGGTGAAGTTATTTGTCCCTTTTTACTGAATTTTCTTTCACCACTTTGAATCATAATTATGCATTTAACCTCAGATATTGCTTCACTACCAGTGAGCCTATTCAGTACCCCAATGAAGTTATCTGTCTTATATTTTACTTTATTTATTTTCACCACTTCGAATCATAATTATGAATTTAACCTCAAATATTGCTTCACTGCTAGCGAGCCTGCTCAATACCCCGGTGAAGTTATCTGTCTTATATTTTACTTTTGAATACAAAGTGGGGGAAATCAATGATAGTAAGTATACCAGGGATGGTATCTGTGTAAAATTTTCAATGTAGGTATGTGAAATTTCTTTGATTACCCTGGACCAACCCTTTTTTAACTTTCAAAGCACCTTAGTCCTCAGGGAAAAAGGGGAGGATTAATTCCAGGGGTCTTCCTTCGAGCAAGCTTAAATCCTTAGAAAATTGTTAAGAAACCTAGGAGAGTCAGGATCGTCCTAAGCATAACTTTGTTTATTCGGAGAGTGAGGAGTTATGAGGACTGGCCTACCTTTTAAGAACTATTTTTTAGCTTCAAAAGTTAAGACGTAATCTCTTCTCTGCAATAAGGTTGTATGTTTGCTACTTTCACTTGTCGCGCTGCAAGCTGGGATCCTGTAAAGGAACATAACGAAGAGTATAAGGGATTTTAAAAGATTTAAATACATTGAAAATTTTATCTCCCTACTTCTAGAAAAACATTAACCTATTTTTATTTTTTTGAAGTATTGAATGTATTGAAAATTTCATATTCTACTTTGAGAAAACATTTTCCTATTCTGTTTTTTTTTTTTTTTCTTTTTTTGAAAGTAGACTTACTAAAGAAAATTATGAAATAAAAAGAAAAATAAAACGATATATACAGTGGGAATTTTGAAAATCAATTATTCCATATAGTGTTTTAAATAACACCCATTGGCAGGGGCGTTGAGGATTTTACTGTCCAAATTCTCTAGCAGAAATGAATTTTTTCTTTTAGGAGCTGTTACCTTGAACGGTCCATACCATATGTGATCGAATTTACCATGTTTTTTTGAGTCTTCCTTCCTTGCATCCTATTTTAAAATCAAATCTCCCAGGAGAAAATCTTTATCTTTGGCTTTACGGTCGAATAGTGTTTTCATGTCGTCCTGATATTTCTGCAACCTTTCGTCCACTTCATGTTGGAAAATATTTAACAGACAACGAATGCTTGTCATTGATGGAAAGTACAACAATGAATATGGCATGAGTACAGAAAGTATGTAATAAATGGGCATTATGAGAAGACGCTGCAGAGAAGATTCGAATAAGCTTAGAAGAGATAGTGCAGAGGATTTTTGGCAAGAATAGTGATGGCAAAGATCAGTTTGATTAGTAGCAACAGTGATCATTGGATCAGCAATTCAGAATTCCTGATGACTATCAGATCTCAATATAGACAAGAAGAGTGTGCAGATATGGAGGATATATCTTGGGAGTTTAATCCAAGCGCGAGGATTGACCATCGTAGGATCTAGGAGAATCTGCATGATCTTTAAAAGTGCAAGGTGAAGCAAGTTCGGGAAATCTCAAAATCTCGATGCAGACACAATGAAGACTTGTGAAATCATGAAAATATCCTGACCGTCAATACACCAAAAGACATGGATCGTTGATCTAAGCTCCATTTCGGAGTTTCACCTATCGCAACTTGGAGTGACAAGAACCTCCATCGAAGGAATCGCGATATGCTAAATCATGATTTAATCGCATCTGTTAGATCAAGGTGTGATCTAGACCGTCGATCCAACTTCATTTTGGATTTTCATGGATCATGACTTGGAGAGTTGAGATGCCTCATCCTCAGAATCACAATATGTGAAATCGCGATTTAATCAGAGCCGCCAGATCAAGGTGTGATTTGGACCGTCGATCCAACTTCATTTCGGAGTTTCGCAGATCACAACTTGGAGAGTCGAGATGCTTCATCTCCGAAATCATAATATGAGAAATCACGATATGATCTAAGCTGTTGAATCACGATCAGATCTGGATCGTCGAATCATAGGACAAGTCTTTGACTTGGAGTCAACGAAGCATGGTGTGGAAACTCACGAGATGCGAGATCACGATAAGATCTTGACCGTCGGATCTATGGAGATCTCAACCATCGATCAAACTCAATGAAGTTTATAAACTTGCGAAATATAAAGTGCCTTTTGGCATAGCCTATGGTCATCATCGGTTGTCACAAGAAGGGAAGGAGTCAGTTCAGATAAGCTTCATCACAGGGTTTCGGGGATCGCGACTTGGAGAGTCGATATGCCTCATATTCAGATTCATGAAATGTGAATTCACGAAAATCACTTTATACATAAGCGCTTGGTCATGGCCATGGTCATATAGAGAAAGGAGCTAGCGCAAAAAAGCTATGTATCAGAGTTTCAGAGATCGTGACATGAAGTGTCGAGACACTTGGCCACAGGAATGCCAAAATGCCAAAACCTAATTTAAATTCAAGATTAATAAAGTTCATCCAACAGTGAAGATAAACTTGAATATGATCGGAGGGCTACTGTTCTCTCTCACAGTTAATTCATCAGTTACGAATCAGTTAGCGAAATTGATTCATGATTCATGATCGCTTGGCATTTCAGTTGCTCAGACGGTTTTTCTTTTGGATTAGAAGATTCGAGGTCAAATTGTTGTGGGTGTTGTGCATAAAAGAAAACAGATACACAATTTGCAGGGTTGATTGTTCTGGACGAAACATGAATTAAACTGTAAGAAAGGGAAAATCACAGGATGCATAGTGTGAGACTGAAAATATGCGTAGTGTGAGATAAAACTCAAAGAAGAGTAACAGATGAGGAAAAGAATTGAAGTAGAGAAAAATGACAAAACAAGTTGAAGCAAAGTAGAATTGCAGAACAGACAAAGGAAGAGAAGAATTGCAGAACAGTTAGAAGAAGACCAGATTTATAGAACAAAGAAGAAGTGGTAAGAATCGATTTATCGGTGTAGTTGATTGTTTAATATTTCATTTAATATTTCAGGGAGGTTGGGAGGTGCTATGGAGGACTGGCATCCTCATAGGTTCAAGTGGTTGCTTGAACATAGGGAGTTGTAGCTTCCTTCTAGTTGGTTCTAGAGAAACCAGGGAGTTGGTGCTTCCTTCTAGTTGGTGCTAGAGAAACCAGGGAGTTCGTGCTTCCTTCTAGTGGGTGCTAGAGAAAACAAAGAGTTGGTGCTCTCAGCAAGTTTCATCTTGAAAAATGGAGGTTGTAGCCTCACATTGATTTGGTGCTCAATTATACATGATGAACAAAACTTAAAAGACTGCCTATCATTTCGAAGAAGAAGAGGTTTTCTCCCTTTATGGGTTTCCTCGTGAAAAATCTGTCTCTGTGTATATCTTATGTGTGACTGATGCTCATTATTTTTATTGTCCATATGATGTATATTGTTGATGATCACTTGAAGAAAGATTAAGAATGTATTAATAGACTTAAAATTGTTTAAGCACAATAACAACTAATTCACCCCCCCTCTCAGTTGTCTTAGTATTTTCAACAATTGGTATTAGAGCAGGTTCCTTTTATTCAAAGGTAGATATGTAAGATTAAACATAACAAGTCATGAAGGGACTTCAACATCTAAGCCCCCTCTATTTGATGGAACAAATTTTTACCTATGGAAGATTAGAATGAGAACATACTTAATGGCCTTGGTGCTGATGTTTGGGATGTAGTAGAGACTGGATATACAAAGCCTATTGTGCTAGCCTCCAAGGATGATAAGTTAGAGTTTAGTTTTAATGCTAAGGGAATGAATGCTATCTTGAATGGACTTGTTGAAGCTGAGTTTGTAAAGGTGATGCATATTGAAACTTCCAAAGCAATGTGGGATAAACTTATTAGCAGTTATGAAGGAAATGAGAAAGTAAAAGATGTCAAACTTCAAGCATACAGATTAAAATTTGAACAACTAAAGATGAATGAAGATGAAACAATTACCAAGTATTTCTTAAGAGTTGAAGAACTTGTGAATGCCATGAAGGGTCTTGGTGAGAAGTTTGACAAATCACTCTTAGTTCAGAAGATTTTAAGATCTATGCCTGATAAATTTAATTCAAAAGTCTCTGCAATAGAAGAACTAAGCGATCTTAAAACTTTGTCCATTGATCAACTCCTAGGAACTCTAACTGCATATGAAATGAGAATTAACAAAGATAAATCCAGTACTAGAGAAGCATCTTTTAAAGTAGACAAGAATAGTGATTCAGAATTAGATAATATTGAGGAAAAATTTGTGAGAAGGTTAAAAAAAGGATCAGGAAAATATCAAGGGAAGTTTCCCTTCAAATACTTTAACTGTGGTAAGATAGGTCATTTTTCATCGAAGTGTCCCCATCAGAAAAGGACCAGAAATCTGATGATGAAAAGAAGTACAAATACAATAAATATAATAAGAAGAAAAGTTTGGCTGCAAATAATGACAATTCCTCAGAAGACACCGATAGTGACTCTTCCTGTGAAGATAAGGCAAATGACTTCATGCTTATGTCCAAAGAGGATTATGATAATAAAATCATAGGAAGTGATGATAATGATGAAGAAGTTGTGGTTGATATGGAAGGAGAATTGAGCAGTGCACTGGAAGAAATTGACAGACTCAGAATTAAGAATAGAAAGAAAAAACAATTGTTGATACAGTTTGAGAAAGGCAGTAAAAAAACTGATGAAGACTTTGCTCTGTTGAAAGTGGAATTAGAAGAGGTAAAGAAAATATGAGACATACTAAAACAACAATTGTCAAAGAAGAAATTTAGGTGTAAAGACTTAGAATAAGAGATAGTAAAAACCAGAAAAGAAATGGAGAAGTTTAAAGGATTGTATCACCAAAATCTACCAAGTATTAAAGCCTCAGAAGGATTAACCTCCATTCTAAATCAGCAAAGAAATTCAAAATTGAAAGCTGGATTGGGATATGAAGAAGGATCAAGTAGTGATCATCCAAGTAATACAGAATCTATCAAGTTTTTCAAATCCTCAAACATTGACAACAATCACTCTGCAAAAGCAAAGAAAGAAAATCAGCCACCAAGAAGGAATGAAAGAAAAAGCACCAGAACCGAATTTGTAGACCAGAAAGATTATCGACATGAAAGAAATCGACCTCCTCAAAGAAGACATATTTTTTCAAGGTACAAATATTTTTTCTATGGTTATTGCTTTTTCTGCTCTAATTTTGGTCACAAAGCTATAAACTACTCTTTAAGATTTAGATATGAACAATCAAGATATACAATCAATAATTATCTTCCACAACAAAGATTGAGACAACCAAGCAATAAACAATCACATACTATAAATCATGTGATGACTGGGAGAAGGACACAGGTAAAATGCAACAACAATTATAAGCATAACAATCATTATGATCTATTATTCAGTGAACCAGAATGTTACAACTGCCATAATTATGGACATAAAGCTGTAGACTGTCACTTAAAGAATTACAAGTCAGATTTGATCCCCACTACTGAAAATGTCAAAGTTTGGAAGAAGAAAGTAGATGACAAATGTGGACTAGTGCTATCAACCCAAAGAAAAAAGAATCCCTGGTATATTGACAGTGGATGCTCCAAACACATGACTGGAGACAAAAGTAAGTTTCTAACTCTAAGTGATAGCAAATCAGGGAATGTAACTTTTGGAAATGATGCACCGAGAAATATAAAGGTAAAGGAATTGTAAGTTTGAGTAATGCCAAGAGGAAAGCTCAAGATGTAATGTTTGTAGAAGGTTTGAAACATAATATTCTTAGTGTCATTCAAGTCTGTGACCGAGGGTTTGAAGTTGTTTTTACCTCTAAAGACTGTAGAATAAAATCTGTGGATTCAGGACAACTAGTTGCAAAAGGTATAAGAACTGAAAACAATGTCTATGTATTAAAAGAAGAAAAAGAAGAAAGTCACTTAAGAAAATATGATGAAAGTTGGTTGTGGCATAAGAGACTTGGTCATATAAATTTTGATCACATAATTAAACTCAGAAACAATGGGGTGGTAAAAGATCTTTCGAAGATATCAAAGCCATATGACTCTGTTTGTAAACCCTATCAGATAGGAAAGCTTACTCGCACTCAGTTCAAATCTAAAAACTTTCCTTCAATAGAAAAACATCTCCAATTAGTACATATGGATCCATGTGGACCATCAAGGAAAGAAGGTACAGGAAAATAAAATTACTTTATGTTGATTATTGATGACTATTCTAGACTAACTTGGGTTGCATTTTTGAAAGAAAAATCTAAAGCATTTAAAAATTTAAAGTGTTTAAGGCTTTGACTGAGAATCAAAAAGGAAAAACATTTAAGGAATTAAGGTTTGATAGAGGAGGAGAGTTTAGTTCAAGGAACTTCAAAGAGTTATGTGATAAACATGGGATCAAAAGAGAGTACACAATTCTAAGGACTCCACAGCAAAATGGAGTTGTTGAGAGGAAGAATAGGTCAATATAGCAAATGGCAAGATCAATGATGAATGAAAGAAACATACCTCATACATATTGGGTGGAAGAAATTCATACAACTGTTCATATCCTTAACAAAGATCATATTAGGCCACATAGTGATAAGACTCCTTATGAACTATGGTTTGGAAGACCTGCTTCAATCAAGAATTTTAAACTCTTCGAAAGTAAATGTTTTATCAAGAACAATGATGAAAATATTGGCAAATATGATGACAGGGTTGATGAAGGTATCTTATTGGGTTATGCTACAAATAGTAAAGGGTACATATGCTACAATAAGAGACTGCATAAACTAGTTGATTGTATAGACATAAAAGATGATGAAGAAATCCCAGTCAGAAATGTAAGCGGTGCTGAACCAAGAACATAAGATATAGTTGAAGATGAAGATGAACAGGTCCAAGGATCAGAAAAGGAAGAATCTGAATCATATGAAGATACAAATACTCAGACTGACACAAATCAACAGAAAGAAGCAAAATCACCTCTCAGAATTATTAAAAAGAATCATCCTAAAAATCAGATAATTGGAGATATAAATAAAGGAGTTCAGACAAGAAGGAAATTGATTAAAGACTCAGAACAATCTCATGTTGCATTTTTATCTATGAATGAACCTAAATTTTTTTAGGAAGCTAGTCAGGATGATGATTGGATTAGAGCAATGAATGATGAGCTTGATTAGATTGATAAGAAAAATACTTGGGAGCTTGTCCCTAGACCTGAAGATAAGAATGTAATAGGTTCCAAATGGGTGTTCAAGAATAAAATGAATGAAAAATGGCAAGTTGTTAGAAATAAAGCTAGATTGG
>JZKD02S2112902.1:87115-124482 GCA_000966675.3 Picea glauca | reverse complement strand
AGAGAGAGAGAGAGAGAGAGAGAGAGAGAGAGAGAGAGGCACATTCTTAGGAGAGGAATTTCTGTATTTGTTTGAGTTATCTCTTGGCATTGTATTGGCTATCTATAATAAGGAATTTTTTATTGGGTTTTCTCCCCCATGAGGGTTTCCCAAGATAAATGTTATGTCTCTTGTGATTGTGTATTTATCAGTGATCCTATATTATGCTATTTTTATATAGTGAAATGGAAAGAACTATAATAATATCTTAAACCTTAACATGGTTTGAGAGCTAAGTTGAAGAGAACATCTTTCACAAGAGAAAGTGAAAAACGTCACTACTGTCGTACATGCAAATTAGGGATTTTTGTTGATGAAGTATTTCAGCTCCAAAAACATCTAGAAAAGTGCACCCTTCCTCAAGGATCACTTTGGCATCCTCAACGCAACTTTTCTCTAGATCTCCCAGAAACTGAAACCCTAGTTTCACAAAGTAACAAAAGTACCAGAAAAATAGAGTACTAGATGTACCAGAAGTACCAAAGTACTAGAGGTACCAGGAAACCAGAAGCACTAGTCCAAAGATCCAATGATCAAGTTTGAAGGGATAAAGTTGTATTTTCAAAAATCTAACTGCACCAACTTACTTTCCTCAGCTTGCCGCATCTATCCCCTGGATCAGAATTTCAAAATTCAAAGTTTGAAAAATTAGGGTTTCCTCATAAAACCCTATGTTGCAGTTGTAGTCTCAAAACCAGTTGCAGTATTAATTGCAGCTGCAGTATTAGTTGCAGTTGCAGTTGTAGTACTAGTTGCAATTGCAGTTGTAGTACTAGTTGCAGTCACCCTTGAAGTTCTTAAGAGTTGGTGATCATTATCGTTGCTACCAGATGGAGCCTCTACCTACAAGTGTCGTCAGAGGTATGTACTCACGCATGTTTAAACGATTAAGCTTTAAACGGTATTTGCAAGAGAAGGGATCGCTTGCCATAGATATAGAAGGATCTCAAGATCCAACACATTTATAGGAATAATGCAACCCAGGTGTGATTATTTTGATATGCATCTATTTATTATGACATTATTTTGATTAGTGTTGCATGTTGTATCTATGACCATCATTCTAACCTTTGATCAAAATCTAAGTCAAGGTATTATATGGATTAAAATTTGAGATCATAGAGTTTATCCTCTAACCCAACCTTCTGTCAAGATAACATATTGTCTTAGTATAGAAGACATGTTGAAGAAATCCCTCATCATCTTGAGTGAAGGATAATTGTAAGAAAAGCAAGCAAACTCATTCTTGAGGACAAGGTTCCAGGTTTGATTAATAGAGTTGATAAGATTCAACAGTACACATGACAAGTTGATGACTACCCCTTTACAAGTAACCACTATAGTTGAGATAGCAGTCTTTGTAAAGTATTATACTTGATAGCATGTGAGCATATAGAGGTAAATAATTAATGTAATCATTTGTTTGATGCAACTAACACCTCCTCTAGGAGAAACCTCATGTGTTAGTTCCAGGTTGCCATGGAGGAATGTCAACACTATAAGAGTGTTGACCTCATTTCGTAGCGTATCTCTTACTTTTGATAGTTTCTTTAAACAAGCCATGAGTGATAGCTCTAAAGGAGCTATTGTGATGATTATTTTTGTTATTTCTTTATCTATTATTATCAAAAGGATATTATTCTTGCTTGTTGCTTTGTTGAACTTGTTTCAGGTCACAGGTGATAACCCTAAGAAAGCTATAGTGAAGGTTGCAGAAGGAAACATATTATATTAGACATGAAGCACACTATCTACATGACCATATACTCTCATGCACCAAAGAATATGAAGAAGAAGCTATCTCTTGAGATTCAAAATATCTCATATGAAGATCGAATGAAAGGAGAAAAAGGATCCAAAAATGATCGAACATTAGAACGGGAAGCAGATCTCGTTTGAATCCTGACTCTGTCTTCCATATTTAGAATTGGTATGAAACATCAAGTATACCCTGTAAGATATGATGAAGTCCTTTTAGACTCAGAAGAAATCAAGAGTAAGCATGATCTCAGAAAGGATCAGATGAAGAGACAACTTCCAGGACTAGAAGACAGATGTCATGAGAAGACAAGATCGTAACTTTAGAGAATCCTAGGAGATAAGAAATCTCGGGGATGATTCGCTTGTTTCAGTGACAAAGAATTAATCCAATCAGAAAGACTAGGATATGAATTCTTTCGTGAGAAGAGAAGTCAGTATTGACTTCCAATATTGATCTATACAGATCAAACGTGTTGCAGATGTACAAATACTGATGTATGTCCAAAGGATTCTCCCAGCAAAAAGGGAGAAGACTATGATGAAACACTTATTGAAGAAATAGTTCCAATACTTATGAAGACAACAAAAACAACCATGATTCATATATAGTATGAGATGCACGGGGAGTAATCCCCATATTTAAAATTTGAGTAGCATTTGGTGCAGTACTTCAATTGGGTCATGCATACATGACTATGATAGCATTAACCCCATGAAAGAAGAAGCGATATCCTCTGTATCAGTTATTGAGCCACTCTCAGTTTTAGATGAAACTATTGTCGTGATAAAATAAGAGGATTTACTCTGAGATTTTAGCAGCCACAGTGAGAATGAAGTAGTCATTCTCAGCCTCAGAGAAGCTACAGGTGCAGAATCCCAGATTCCAAAAGGACCAGTTGCAGAGAGAGTAGAGGACATACTCCCAGACAATGAGACAGATAATGCCTTGCAGAAAGCACATAGAGCTAGCACATGATTGTGTAGATTGAGTTGCAGTGGAGAAAGTGTACCAGATTGGCACAATGTAATAAGAAAAATTGATTTGAAGATTGAAGATAGAAAAACTCATATTGAAGAAGGATTTGTACATGCTGAAGAAAGCTCCTACAGCTTGATATGGCAGAATTGAAAGTTTCTTCATGATCTTGGGCTTTACCAAGAGTAAAAACCTCTACTTCAAGGTTATGAATGATGAGCCAATGATATTGTTGTTGTATGTGTATGACTTATTATTAACTAGAGAAGAAAATATCATCACTGAATGAAAGAAGAAGCTCGTTTCAGAATTTGAGATGAAAGACCTTGGCCCAATGCATTATTTCTTAGGTCTTGAGGTATGGCAGAATCCAGAGAGAATCTTCCTTAACCAAGGGAAGTATGCAGTTGGAATCTTGAAGATATTCGACATGTTGGAGTGCAAGTCCATGAATACACCCATGGAAATGAAGTTGAAGCTGTTGGTCGACACTTTGTCGGAATTGATTGATTCCATGTTGTATAGACAGATCATTGGATTGTTGATGTACCTGACAAACACCAGACCAGATATTTATTTGTTGTGAATACCTTGAGTCAGTTTCTGGTAGAAACCAGACATGTTCACCTAGTTGTTGCAAAACATGTGATGAGGTATCTTAAGGGTACATTATATTTTTGTCTTAGCTATGATGGACATCATGATTTCACACTGAGTGGGTACACTGATTCAGATTGGGATGAAAGTGTCTCTGACAGGAAGAGCACTTTAGGGTGTTATTTCAGTTTGGGATCAACCATGATATCATGGCAGAGTAGGAACCAATCCAACATTGCTCTCAATACAGCAGAAGAAGAATACATTGTTGCATGTTCTGCCAGTTATGAAGCTATATGGCTTCAAAAGTTGTTGACCGGTCTATTCGACCTAGAGATGGAAGCAACCACAATCCTATGTGACAACTAGAGCTACATAAAGATGACAAAGAATCTTGTATTTCATGACAAGTTGAAGAACATAGAGATCTGATATCATTACATTCGTGACATGGTACAGAGAGGAGGCATAAAGCTCCAATATGTTAGCACAGATGAACAGATTGTCGATGTGTTGACCAAGTCTCTGTCTTGTGTAAAGTTTGAGAACTTTTGAAATAAGCTTGATATAGTCCGAAAGGACCTCCCTCAAAATGGGGAGTAGTGTTGTGTTGAGATATGCCATCCTAGTACTCTACTTCCAACTTAATTGTTGTGAAGTAAAGCTAGTCTAGTATTGTGCTTCCAACTTAATTGTTGTGTTGAGATATTCCAGCCTAGTACTATGCTTCCATATTAATTTCAGTGACGTAAATCCACTCTAGTACTGTGATTACAGCTTAATTTTTGTGTTGATATATGCGAGCCTAGTATTGTGCTTCTAGCTTAATTGTTGTGACGTAAAGCCAGTCTAGTATTGTGCTTCCATCTTAATTGTTGTGTTGAGATATGCCAACCTAGTATTGTGCTTCCAGGTTAATTATTGTAATGTTAAGCCAGTCTAGTACCATGCTTCCAACTTAATTGTTGTGTTGAGATAGGCCATCCTAGCACTGTGCTTCCAACTTAATTTTTGTGACGTAAAGAAAATCTAGTATTGTGTTTCCAGCTTAATTGTTGTGTTGAGATTCCAAATTAATTGTTGTGTTGTGATTTCAGCTTAATTGTTGTGTTGTGATTCCATCTTAATTGTTGTGATGATGCACCAACCTCATGCTGTGATGATGTGACCAACCTCATGTTGTGATGATGTGACCATCCTTTTGTTGTGATGATGTGTTGAAAGCCTCGTGTTGTGTTTCCATCCTCATGCTGTGATGATGTGTTGCCAGCCTTTGTGTTGTAATATTGTTGCTTTTGATGTTGTATCATCCCTGTGTTGTTATTGATGATGAGGATGTATTAGTGTTATACTAATCCATGTTGATGCAGTTGATGATGATGATGCCACTTTAGCCTCTTGCTAAAAATGATGATGATGATGATGCCACTTTAGGCTCTTGCTGAAGATGATGATGATGATGCCACTTTAGCCTCTTGCTAAAGATGATGATGATGATGCCACTTCAGCTCCTGAGTCCTTTTTGAAGATGATGATGATGATGATATTATTTCATCTTTAATGTTGAAGATGATGGTGATGTTACCTTAGCCTCATACCGATGAGGATGATGATGCTACTCTAGCTCAATGTTGTGTTGATGATGCTCCAGCCTCTGTGTTGTGCAGATGATGAGAAAAACTTTTGATGATTTATAGATATGCCAGTCAATGTTCCAAGATGATATTGATGATGTTGTCCTCTCACCCACCTGATGTTGTTGATGATGTTGTCCTCTCACCCACCTGATGTTGTTGATGGTGTTGTCCTCTCTCTTGCCTGATGTCGTTGTAGAATACCCTTCTTGTTAAGGGGGAGTGTTGAAATAATGTAACTGCAAAGTGTATTCTAATTATTATTGTTGCATTATTCATTAGATCAATCCCCTATTGTGGATTGATCATGTTGGCTATTGTAAAATACCAAATCCCCTTTTGCGGATTGGTCAAAATATAATTGTAATAAGCAAAATAAGAAGTCGGCCCCATAATATATTAAAGGGGCCCCAAAATATATTAAAGGTGGTTATAACCACCCAAAAGAAGAAGTTGGCCCTACCAGTGAAGAGACACCTCCGTCCACACATGCCAGAGTTGTATAAATAAGGAGGCTAGTGCCTCATTTAGACACACACTCACTTGTTCATTGAGGAGCAAGTTTCAGAGCTGCAGTTGGAGAAGAGAGAGAGAGAGAGAGGCACATTCTTGGGAGAGGACTTTATGTATTTGTTTGATTTATCTCTTGGCATTGTATTGTCTATCTATAATAAGGAATTTTTTGTTGAATGTTGTGTCTCTTGTGATTGTGTATTTCTCAGTGATCCTGTCTTATGCTATTGTTATCTAGTGAAATTAAAAGAACTCTAATAATAGCTTAAACCTTAACAGATTCCACCCACTCAAATAGGGTTTTAAGGCTAAATTTCCTCCCTTGTGCCCTTCCAACCAAAGAAAATTTCCCTAAATGAGAAGCTTTCTCCATTGTTACGTCATCCCCATAGGAAATCCTGAAAACTATAGTCGCAAGTTTTATGCACTTTTTCCTTCGTCTTTTAGGATTCAAATGTGCCTGAGAAGGATTTTCGACTCTTTGAGCTTGAAAATTTTCCTTTCCCACCTGATGAAAAAACACATGTCCCGAATGGTTTTGACTCCAACCCAAGTTCTGATGAAAACAAGGGTTTCCTTGGGGAGGAAGTCGATAAAAACCAGGAGCGATGAGACCCTAAGAAGGATTCGATCTAGCATGCAAAGGAAAGGATAGTGTAGAGAAACCTTGTGAGGAAGATATAGGGGGGTTTTCAAACCCCGAAAAGGAGGGGAAGCTACATGACGTCTGAAAATGGGAACCCGAATCAAAAAAAGATTCAGGAAAAAAAGACGGAAGAGATCCTAAGGGGAAAACGTGAAGACCACCAGCAGGAATCGGGTTAGATAACAGGAAGTATGGAGCAGAAATTTCCACCAGAGGGTTGGGAGAAGACTAATATGAACCCTCTGATGTCGAAAAAAAAATTTCCCTGAAGGGGAGGCTAGATAAACAAAAAGGCACTTTTGACCCTAGAGAAACCATCATCCCAAGAGACATAGAATCCTCTGAGCCCAAGAAACTCGTCGACTGTTCATTCATGAAACTGGAACCACAGCCAGTTGTCACATTCCAAATCTGTTGATTGTCTATGGGGTCAAAATAAAAATCTATCTCTTCCTCATCCAATGCCATAAGATAGTATGTTGAAAGTGAAAGATGGAAATTACCCTAAGTGTAAAACCTGCCCAGAAAAAACAAAATAAACTTTGTGACCAAAGTGTGTTCCAACTACATGGCAGATAAAACCCCTCTGCATCTCTCGATCTTTCCCAAAGACATGTGGCTATGAACAAAAGTTTTTTTATCTTGGGCATGAGGCCCTTGTCCCAAAAGGCCTATAGTCACGTGCGCATCTCTTCCTAGACCTCGAGACTGCATACCAATCTCAATCTCCTTTCAATTTTAGTTTAATTATTTTTATTTTTTTTTAAATTGCATTTTTCAATTTTGTTTGTATATGTGTGTGTGTGTGTTTTGTTTTTGTTTGTTTTTTTTTTTTGTTTGTTTTTTTTGTTTGGATTTTGTAGGTTTTGGTTTTTCGACCGATCAGGCCCCTGGCGCTCCCATGGCCAAGTCCAATCACAGACTTGGTCGCAAAGCGTCGAGGCATGCCCGCATTGTCCTAGTGCCCGAAAAGAAAATAATAATAATAATAATAATAAGAAACTTTTAAAAGTAGTAAAATTGTAATTTAAAAAAAAATAAAAATCTTAGGTTTGAAGTATAGTAAAATTAGGGGTTTTTTTCATTTTTTAGACTTAAAATGTGATAAATTTTGCTAAAATTTATTTGCAAAATATATAAAAAAAAATTGAAAATCCATTATCTATTTCCAAAACAATATAAAAATCACATGAAATTTAAGGTTTTGAATGTTTTGCATAGATAAAAAGATTAATTTACATTTTTTATTTAACATATAAAATTAAAAAAAAAAATCCTCCTTGTTGAATTCCCTTGACGTTTCTCCCTTGTAGTTTGCTTCAAAGTATTTAACAAGTGTTGCAAACTATTTAACAAACGTTGTTCAATAGTTGATGCGATGTAAAAAAATAAAACAAGAGTGTGTATATATACCAAAGACTGTACCAATTGTTAGTTTTTTTAATGAATATGGGATAAATAAAATAGAAGAAGATTATGTGTATATATAGAAAATATTATATAAACCATCTCTACGTTTAATCAATGTGGGATAAATTAAAAAAGATAAAACATAATGGAAGTAATTAATATATGATGAATTAATATAGTAAGATTTATTTAATATTGAAGGTAAACTATTAAATGGGAAGCTTTACGAAAAATATTTTGGGGAAACTTTGGAGGGAAAATTTGGAGGGAGGGGAGGGGGTGGGTCCTAAGGAAAATTTGGAGGTAAAATTTGGGGGGGAAAATTTTTGGAAAAAGTTTGGAGGGAAAATTTGTGGGGGAAATTTGGAGGGAATATTTTAGAGAGAAATGTTCATTCCACAAGATATAAGAATGTCATTGGGAGGGTGATAATTTGCACCATTCCATGTTTGTAGTGAGCAATGATGACTTCATCAGATAGATCAAATTTTATTTATAGAGCATCAATATCGTGTTCACATGCCTCTTCTTTTGAGAATGGAAAATGTGATGGGAATATTCTAATGTAAATGAGGAGTCATATGTTTCACCTCGTGAGAAGTATGATCATAGTGCAAGCAATGATATTGAGCATATTGATTGGGAAAGTCATAAATCTAAAGACTTTAAAGGAATCAATGATGAAGGGGAGGAATATGGTGAAAAGGATGATGAATATTTTCCTCCGAGTGAGGATTTCCATGGTACTACCAATGATGATGAATATGTTCCTCCAAGTGAGGATTTTGAAGGTACTGATGGGAATGATGAAGAGTTTCCTCCAAGTGAGGATTTTCAAGGAGGTAAAGAGGACGATGAAGATTTTCCTCCAAGTGAGGATTTTCAAGGGAGTAAAGAGAATGATGAAGATTTTCCTCCAAGTGAGGATTTTGCAGGTACTGATGAGGATAATGAAAATTTCCCTCCGAGTGAGGATTATCAATGTAGTAAATAGGATGATGAATATTTTTCTCCAAGTGAGGATTTTGAAGGTACTGATGAGGAGGATGAAATTTTTCCTCCTAGTGAGGATTTGCAAAGCACTAATAAGGATAATGAAGATTTTCCTGCAATTGAGGATTTTGAAGGTATAGATGAGGAGGAAGAAGATATTCCTCCTAGTGATGATTTTGAAGGAAATAATGAACATGATGAATATTTTTCTATAAGTGAGGATTTTGAAGGGACTAATGAGCATGATGAAGATTTTCCTCCAAGTGAGGATTTTGAAGGAACTAATAAGGATGGTGAATATTTTCCTCCAAGTGAGGATTTTCACAATGTTATGTATGATTATAGTGAGAATGATACTCCCTCTAGTGATGATTCTGAAATAGTGGAGAGATTGCAAATAAATATTGTGTCTAGGATGAGGACTAGACCATTTTATATCAATCCAAATCATTCTAGTTATACAAGGTCCAGAAAACAAATTCTCATTAAATCATTTTCCATCTGTGATTTGATTTATAATGATTGTTTTCAAAAGAATTGTTTGAAAATTATAGAATACATGTATTCCTTTCAGAAAAGAAAGAATTATTTTCCAATGAATAAGAGAATGCAAAATTCATATTCATTGGGTTGCATGATATCTATGAAGACATTATATGATTATCGCATTGGGAATCTTTTACTTTGCAAAAAGGGTTTCAAAAAATTCCACTCAATTGGTAATCTTCGTCTATCAAGGATCTAAATAAGATTGGAAAAGGATCCTACATTTTATTCAAAGGTACATCATGGATGAGAGAGTGGCCCATTGACAAACACTGCATTTTCATGGATGTGAGACTTATTTTCCAAACATGGAGATTTTATGCCAGATAGAGAGACAATACATATTCCAGATAACTTCTCAAGGAATGAAATCTACACGTTATACAAAGAATATGTTGAAAGCGTGGAAGGAAATCATAATTTTATTTCACATGAATATTTTACAAGAGTATGGAAGAGACAATTCAACAATGTTTGTATTCCTAAGAAGTAAAGGATGGGGATTTGTAGTATATGTGTTTATATTAAAGAAAGAAGAGATAAATCTGAAGGGGTAGAAATAGGTTTATATTTACAATTTTTTTTGTTTAAATTCGATAGTTATCAACAATAAAAACATATTATCAATATTTTCATTTTGTGTCATGTACAGATTCTATAATCAAATCACTTCAAGAACACATGAATCAACAATCAATTTAAAGGAAAAAGTTGTAAAAAAATAGAAAGAAGTTTTATGATGCTCCAGATAAATATATGGGTATGATAATTGATGGCATGGACCAAAAAAAAGACACTTCTGCCACATTTTGTCCATACACCAAAAAATTTACAAGAAGAGAATTTCATTCAGTTTCACTTGGTTGGTTGTATGGTTTTTAATGGAACAATGTATCCAAGGGTTTACTTCACAGCTCCAAATATTTATAATGATGCAAATAGTACCATCACCATAATTCATCATGTGCTCACTCATTGGTCTGGTAATCTTCCTCAAGTTCTATATATGCAGTTGGACAACACTAGTCGTGAAAAAAAAAATCAAATTGTGTTTGGATATATCAGCGTGCTTGTTGAACTGGGAATCTTTCAAAAGGTTAAAGTTGGTTTACTTCTTGTTATACACATGCATGATCATATTGATCAAATGTTTAGTCATTTTTCAGTAACATTGAAGAGGAAAAATGTTGGAATCCTACCATCATTAATTGAATGTATTAATATATCATACATTCCAGTTCCTATTTTTTACATATTAGAAGAAATTGTTGACATGAGAATATTTATCCAGGGATCGCATGGTAAAGAAAAATGTATTGAATAACTTAATGACGTTAGATTCCAACAACAATTTTACTTCAAAAATGTTGATTGGAAAACACTTATATGGGGAAAGAAGTATTCAACTACTACAGAATGGGAGCCTTCATCAGGTTTGGCATTTTAAAGTTCATTCTAGATCATCCAATATTTTCATCAAAGTTAATGTTATTACAATCAGTTGTTGAAATCCATAATGCACGATGGACTAATAGAGATGTAGATTATTTTAAATACTTGGAGGAAATAAAAAAAGTCCATTAAAGATACATATGAGTACTTTGATGTTGCTAATTTTTTTTGGTGGGAGTCTTTTTCCAATGATCAAAGTGACATAATTTCAAGATCAACAAATGAAGATACATTTTTTAAGACTGTGTTTATTTGGACACAAAAAAGGTCAAAAGAATCTAAAGAAATAAGCATTGTTGAACAACAGGAATCTCAGGTAGCTATTGAGTTTTCACCAGTAGAGGAAAGAGAAATGTATATTGGTTCTAGAAGTTCATGTGCACAATGTGAAGCCATGATATATCTTTACAGGGTTAAGTACAATATATTAAGGAGGGTTGCATGGCAGTCTTAGAGACTAAAGATATATATGGTTATCCATTCTAGATTACAAAGGTTGTAAGGATCGATACAGAAAATGAAGATGTTATAGAAGTTGAAGTGCATTGGTATCCAACACGTACACACCCATTCAATGGTGTGTACAAGAAAGATATGGTGGTTGAGAAATGGATCAGTAGAAAGAGAAAAAGAAAGGGTCAAAATATAAATCATTGTTACACTGGCCTCTTAAAATTAGAGGATGTTGAATACTTGTCTATGACTTCAATTTGACAAAGAGAGGAACTCTTTGCTCCAGGACCATAAATATTATCAAGAGGTTGTTGCCACAAGAAATAATTCAAGATGGGATTATGTTTAACCTAGTCGTAGATCAAAAAGGCTTTTAACATCTGAAATGTTGGGTATACATGTAGACTAATATGTTGTGCTCATTGATAATAGAGAAGAATATGGATCATCTACATCTTCATCCAGTGATTTGTCTGAAGACAATGTAGATTTTGATGGTTTGTCAAAATCCATGAGTGAATTTGATTAAGTGTACGAAACATTTTATATATTTTTTAATCAATATGATGTTTGTATGGTAACCATAAATGAGTGTTCTCATTTACATATGATCTTACATGAAGTTATGAATCATTTCTATGTTTTATGAATTATATGTTTTGATTATTGTTGGCACAGGGGCAGACCCAGTGTTCAACACTACAACATCACACCAACAAAACCCTAACTACCGTCCCTTTCGGCAACACCTGCGAAGCAAATGAAGTCTCACCCGAGGTAGGGGTAGGGGTGGTTGCAAGACTTAGGTGTCTGCAACCATAGCTAGGACACAGATCTGTGATTACAATACTTAATAGACCACTTAGCACCGTTAGTTCATCATTATTTAACCAATATCTACTCGACAGAGAAAACATAGCATCACAACATTCACCCTAATCTAATGTTTTTAATCATTTAGCATAAAGAAATGGATCAGATCTAGCAGATTTAAGCACTAAGAACATTCACCTATATCGGATCTAACATCCAGATTCATCATAAGCACAAAGCATAAACATATATATCTATCTATCTATCTATCTCTATCAAGAACTTAGAAAATAACACATAAATACATCATAACATCGCACAGAGAAGAATAAAATAGTATTTACGTGGTTCACCTCCACCCTGGGGCTACATCCACCAACTCTTCTTCTTTATTAGCTTCAATTAGTTGTCTACATGTACATAGACACAAAAACCCTACTCCACATAGGATAGGATATTTGCGCAGCTCGCTAGATCCTCCTTCCTTGTGTTACAGCACAAATCCCTTCATAGTCTCTTACAATGACTTGCACTTAGCTCTGCAAGTCTCACAAAGTATGCACGAAGATTTACAATTCTTGATCACACAGATCCAACTTTTAGCACTTAGCCAACTTGAAAACTACTTCTTACATTGCCTAGACTTCTATTTATACATACAAAATAGGCCTAAACATGGGTAACACCATGGGCCAGCATCCCATACCCATTAGATATTCCCAAATCCCAAAAAGGACCCAAAAAGGGGATGAGATCTCGCGATATCTGCTTCGTATTATGCTCCATGTTTGACAAGGTGTTGAAGTCCCAAAATAGGTCAACATGAACACTTGGTCAAGTGCCAACAGGCCCCCAATACTCACCTGTGACTCATCCCGAGTCACTCTGGTCCGACTAGCTCTACTTCAATTGGCTCGAGCTACTTCGACTTGTTGTTGTTCTATAGTCTCCTGTTCAACGAACTCTTGGATAACTGCATCATTGATAGGTCCTTCTAGATGTTGTTTAGCTGTAGTGACAACCTGCTCTATCTTTTCTCGTTGTCCTTCTACTTCTGTAAAAAATTGATAGGCCTTGTCTTGTACAGGTTGGAGTTTCTCAGTTACCTCCATAACTCTGCTCTAGATAGTATAGATATGTTTCTATGCAATCCGTTTCTCTTGGGAGTGCTTCATTCTTTCCACAGCTAACAAGGACTTCAGCTGTGCCTGTATATTTTCGGCTTGATACTTCATCTCTTGGAGCTACAACTCCAGTGCCTTCAATTCTAGGTTCTCCATTAGTTTTTCATAGGTATGGGCATTGCGATTGGTAATTTTCTTGCATTCTAGGGTAAGGGCCTTTAGCCTTTTAACTGCACTCTCAGTGGTTTCTTCTCTTTGGTCTCTTACATCTTGTGGTGTTTCAAGTACAGTGTGTAGATCCAGATATTCTATACGTTGTTGTAGTTTTTGGATGGATTTTGCGAGCTGGTTCACCTGTTGTGTAACTTGGTCTTTTGCCTTGATTTCTAATACTGTCACAGAGCGAAGTGCTTTGTTGACCGCTTCTTTTACCTCGAGTTGCTCCGCGAGAAACTGTTCCTTTTCTTGATATATTTGCACTTTTTCTTCATCAAACTTCACTCGGAGAGAAATATTTTCCTATTCTTCAGCACCGATTTGCTCTACGAGTACTCCTTGTACTTATGTCAAGTCCTGGGTGGCTTGCATTTTTTCTTCCTATGCTCATCGAAGGCAAGCTTTGAGTGTATCAGCTAAGCAGTGGAGTTGAGTTGGCTCATCTCCCAATTCTAGTTCTTTGGGCACAGTGGAGACTACGCGACTAAACTGTAGGGCTTGTTGTACCCCTCAGAGTTTAGTCTCAATTTGATCATACATATCCTCTTGCTTTGCATCTTGTTTCTCTACTATTTCTAGAGAAGCATCTTGCAGGGCTACTATGAGGAAATTGAAGTCATCGGAGGTGAGAACAGTTTGCATCTTAGTCATGCTGGCCTTTGATTTCTTTCGGAAGGAAGGTTTCGGAGGTGAACCTTTCCTCTTTTTCAGGGGATCAACCTTGTCTCCCTGCTTCTGTTCGACTTCTTTTTTATTCAACTCTTCACCATAACCTCCTCACTCTGGTGATATGGAAGCAGTCTTCACAGATGTGCTGTCTATTTCGTGGACCTCTTCGGTCTTCTTTGTTCTGCTAGGTCCGGGTGTATCCTGTGTTGTTTCTTGGCTATCGATGTTAGATATCTCCACACATAATACTAGAATAAGGAGGTCCACCAACCAGTCCTTTGTGATATCCTCCAATTCCTCCTCCATCATCTTGTAGTAGGACTGAAGTTGTTCCTTGTGTTCATCAGCACATGCTACGATGTAAATAAAATGTTGATCTGTGTTGAACTTCATCAAAGGTCTAAACTGGTGTAGACTATTCGGATTCATGTGAGGCTCAGAGTGTATGACTAAAAACAAAATTTGGATGCCACTGTTTATTCATGTCACTTGAGTACCACAATGTACTAAACTTCGTGGCCAATGGTTCAAAAGGCTCGATGTCTAGGAAGGTAGTACCTTCTGGCATCTCCTAGGTAATAAAATATATAAGGATCAAGAGCCAACTGAAATGAAATTCATATCCTTGATCTTGTGCTTCTCTACAGTTGAGTTCCAACTGGTTCACTAGGTACTTCACCTAGTTCATTTGAAGCCCTTCCGCGCACTTTCCTGCGAGGTCGACTACAAAACCGGTGACTTGGGTGGGTCGGTTATTTTGCACTAAATTCCCTACAATCAACTGATGGGCAAGGCGCACAGTGCCACTCTGGATAGAATCTACTCGTAGCCTCGCATGCCCTTCTCAACATCACCATAAGTGTCCTTGATCTTCTGTGCTATAGTGTGATCCATGGATTTTCTTGGGTAAAACTCTTGTGGTTAAGGTCCTTGCATACTCAAGCGCGTGATCTGATTGATAAACAATGGATCCACTATTATACAACATTTTAGCCACAAATATCCACCATGGTAACAAGACAACAGTAGCTTGACACATGCATTCACCTTTTGGTGTCGTCCGAAGTGAGGAATCTTCATGACGTTCAGTAGGGTGGACTCCACGAGGTTCATAGTCCACAACTAGGGGATTATATTTGAATTATTCACCTTATTTATGGTTAGGTACTTATGTGGGGTGAGCATGTTATAGACTTTGTGATCTCCAAGGTTGAAGTTGCTAAACTTCAATGCTGCAATATTATCTTGGTCTACTCGAACTGCGTGTATCCCCTTCGGAAGGTAGGTCATAACCAAGGTGTATTCGAAATCCCTGGGCACACTGTCTCGATTTAGTACATCACTTAGAGGTGGAATATAGGTGGGTAATATACTTAATATAAATTTGGCATTCACTAGATCATCCATGTTCTTAGTTCTATTTTCATCAGATGGTCAGGATGGTCCGTCTCCACGAGCTGTGGACGGAGAGGTTGGCAGTCCTCTCATCGACGATGCTTGTACACCTGTAGACATCGAAATGACTCTCTTAGTCATGAGTTCGATCAAAACTTCTTCAAAAAAAATTTCGGCACTCCTCAACTCGTCCAACATACACACTCAGGGTTAACAATCTCAGGTTTGGAGGGTAACTTAGACACTACAAGAGGATAGAGGGAAATAGCGCAATGAACACTGTGTAAAATCAACAAGTCTTCAATCTTAAATTCACAATTGGTAAAAGTGTTCTCGGTGCATGGCATGAAGGGATAAATAGGTAACTCAGAAATGGGTCACTCGCAATGAGTATGAAGCCTTCATTAACTCTGTTTTGTCCATTATGGCGTGGTCCCAATGGTTGGATGGTGAGTTGTATTTCCATAAATGTCTTTCTACCCGTTTAGAGAATTGGTCTAATGGTTATGATCTACCCAACGAATATATTGCTTCGTCATGGCGAAGTGTCATATGTTGTTGTTCTGATATCCTGGCGAAGCTCCAATTTTGCAAATTTTCCTTCGCCGAGTTTCCTTATGGAAACTTCTGTAACTTTTCAATCTTAGCTCTCTTCTTACTTAGCTTTATAGCCTTCTTCCTAGTGAGCTTCATCTCTACATGCCTTTTTCCATTGTAATTTGTATCTTCTTTTGGCATAGTTACTTCATGCTGTTGAGATTCTTTCCTAATATTTGAGGGTGATCCTTCTTCTTTATCTAGAATAGGTACTTCAATCTTCTGTGGTTCTTCTAGTGTTCTTGAAACATCAACCTCCAGGTCTCTGGTGTTAAATAGATCCTATCTATTCTTCTTTCCTTCAATAAAGTGTGTGATCCTTCTAGTCATGAATTCTTTTAACTCTTTCTTTTTCTTCTCTAAAACTTCTTCTTCTTTCCTTCTGGCCTAATCTCTTTCAATCCAAGGTTTTCCTAATAGCATTTTAAATGGGGCACTATTCTCAATAAATCTAATAACCTCAAAATCTAGGTATCTGGGTGAGATTTCCACATAGGTTTATCGACTTTCCTTTGAATCCTCTTATTCCTTCTAAGGAAGGAATCATAGCAGGCATCCCTATAGCTTCCTAAGTTCTCTCTATCATGATATTCACCTATGTTTCCTTATCTAGAATATAGTCAATGTTGAAGTCTCATATTCTTTCTTCAAGGCATTCTTTTTCTTTGAAGATCTCCGATAATCTAACATGTTGGTGGTCATTTAGGGTTTATTTCATTTGTAGCAATACTTTCTCTGATTCTTTCTAAGATTCTGTCATAATCTTAGATTCTAGATTTGCCTTATGGTTTCTTGTCTCATGTTCATTTCTTCAAGATTAGCAATCATTCTAGGGAAATCCAATACTTCATGGTCCATATCTTTTCAACAAAGACAACTAGGTCTTCTCACAGGGCATTCCTTAGCAAGATTCCCTGGTTTTCTGCAATTGTAATATAGGGTTAATCATCTCTTTATTTTAAATGATCCCCAACCTTTCCTGTACTATGCTCTAGGATCATGGTAGTTAACCTGCAAACATTTCTTTCTAGGATCTTGCATACACTTATTAGTCCAAACATTCTTTTTATGCCTACGTATAACATATTTTTTTCTATTCTTATCAGATCTACTCATATTAAATCTTCTTTCATCTATTAATACCCTAGTTTTCAAGCTAGGATAGAGTATTTCGAACATACCTAGATCCATACTATCAAAACAAAAACAAAAAATCCACTTATCTTACTTCTACATAGCACAAAGCTTTCAGATATAGAACTTTTCACTATTCTTACATTTATCAGAGCACGGAGCTTTCAGATCTTGCCTATTTTAATAAAAAATTATCAGTTTTATCTTTCTTAGAGCACAGGGCTTTTAGATCTTACCTCTTTTCTTCAGATCAGATTTCTTTTCCTTAGCACAGAGCTTGTCAAACTAGGTAGATTATTGTGCACTAGAGCAATAGATCTACGCACAGATCTTTCACAATTTTAGGTCAGATCTTTGCATAGAGCTTATTCTTCCTCAGTTCCAAACAATCACAGTTTCGGGTCCCAGTAATGGAACCATTTGTTGGCACAGGGGCAGACCTAGGGTTTGATGCTACAACAACACACCAACAAAACCCTAACTACTGGCCCTTTTAGCAACACCTGTGAAGCAGATGAAGTCTCACCTGAGGTAGGGATAGGGGTGGTTGCAGGACTGATGTGTTTTCAACCTTATCTGGGACATAGATCTGTGATTAAAATAATTAATAGATCACTTAGCACCATTAGTTCATCATTATTTAACCAATATATACTCTGCAAAGAAAACAGAGCATCGCAACATTCACCCTAATCTAATGTATTTAAGCATTTAGCATAAAGAAATGGATCAGATCTAGCAAATTTAAGCACTAAGCACATTCACCTATATCAGATCTAACATTCAGATTCATCATAAGAACAAAGCATAAACAAATTTATCTATCTATCTCTATCAAGCACTTAGTAAATAACACATAAACACATCAGAACATCGCACAGAGCAAAATAACACAGTATTTACGTGGTTCACCCCCACCCTGGGGCTACATCCACCAACTCTTCTTCTTTATTAGCTTCAATAAATCATCTTCATGCACAGAGCCACAAAAACCCTACTCCGCATAGGACAGGATATCTGTGCAGCTTGTTAGATCCTCCTTCCTTGCGTTAAAACACAAACCCCTTCATGGTCTCTTACAATGACTTGAACTTAGCTTTGCAAGTCTCACACAATATGCATGAAGCCTTACAATTCTTGATCACACAGATCCAAATATTATCACTTAGCCAACTTGCAGATTACTTCTTACATTTCCTAGCCTTCTATTTATACATACAAAATAGCCCTAAACATGGGTAAACCCATGGGTTGACATCCCATACCCATTACATATTCTCAAATCCCAAAAAGGACCCAAAAAAGGGTCGAGATCCCGTGATCTCTGCTTCGTCTTGCGCTCTGTCTTCGACAGGCTGTCGAAATCCCAAAATAGGTAAACATGACCAAGACTCTCCCAAAACTTGGTCAAGGGCCAACAATTATAGAGAATATATAACAAAATTTCTTAGCTCTTATTTCTTGAATATGGACAATGTAACAATATTTTTTAAGAAATAATTTATGTTTCATTAAATTTAATTTGTATAGACTTGTTTATTTAAAACAAAAAAATATTTTGAAGTTATGTTGAATGTTGACATCTGAAATGGTGATATTTTCATGCCATTATGTATTATCTTGTTGTTGTAGTGATAAACTAACCTTAAAAAAGTAAATATTTAAGGGTTGATTTTACAATTTGGTTTATAGCAGTGATAAACTTTTACACCACTTTCAAAAATGTGTTAATTTTTAGGTTTTGGTTGCAATGGTTCTTGCCGCACTCGGATAAGGTTTCAAATGAGGTATCATTTTAACTCTTAGACAAAAACATTTTTCTATCGGTAGCACCATTCTTTGATTTAGGTACTGATTTTAAGGTTTTTCTGAGCAACCATACGGATGTTTTAGGCCTTGCTTGAAAAAAAGTTGTAATTTTACCCTAAAAAAAAGAGGTGTTACCAGTAGCGCCACTTTTTGATTTGGGGGTTAATTTTGTGATTTTGTATGCAAAAATATGGATTTTAAGGGCTAGAGTTCTCATTTTGAGGTCACGTTTCTCGTTAAGTTGGTAATATTGTTTATATTCTTGTTATCTTTTTTTCAATATTATAGTGATCTTATAAAGCTTCTATCCAATCCCACCACATACAGGACCTAGTACAGCCCCATCCCTAGTGCCATTGTGCCCACGACCACCCATACCAACATATTTTTCACCATTTCTCCTCCTATGCTCTACTATTTTTCAAACTCGACTCAAGGCTTTTCCAAAATGGGATTTTTCACATAGACATATATTTCCTCCAACATCCATGTTATTCCCTATAACATCCCCATTTTTAATCTCTCGATTGGTGATATTTAATGTAAATATGATGTATGGTTGCAGACTTGACTATGTTCTATGTAAACATTGTATATTGTAATAATAAAATAAAATATAATGTTGGTTGCAGATGGACATAGATGGATTAATGGGGGAGAAGTTTCCAAGAGAGAGGGGAAGATCTAAGATGGGTTACAAGAGGGAATTATTCATGTGTATTAATCCCAAGCCACTTCCTAAAATTATTATTGGTGTGTGAACCTTCTATTTTCCCTTTGAGTGTTCCCAAAGTCAATCATTAAACACATGTAAGAGGGTTGGTGTAAAAATTCACATCCCATAGTTATGAGAGAATGGGGGATAAGTACAATCAACATTGGGGAATGTGAGAGTCAATATGCATAGACAAAATGGAAATTTGAAGGGATATGGTATGCAAATTTTACATGCAGTTTTTAGGGATAGCAAGCGAGTGGAAAGTGATGGAGCTTGAAGGAAGCCACAGTGTGCATGTGTGGTAGCTTGTTGGAGCTATAAATTCATGAAGAATCCAGATCTTAGGCCTATTGAGTGAGATTATATGTGAGAAACTACCCTACAATAGTGAGCTTGTTGTTGTGAGTTATTCCTATTACAATTGACTTCTCTGGAGTCTCCCCAACAAGAGATATTACTAACCAACCTATGTTGGAGCCCTATAGGGAAGTGGAAAGTTCTAGGGGAGTATGTGAAATGAAGGGGGATCTCATTAATTGGGTTGTGCAAGTTGATGGGAAGAGAGTTTGTGGATTGGGATAGTTGTAATGGAAGAGAGCATGGGGGATAAGTACAATCAACATTGGGGAATGTGAGAGTCAGTATGCATAGACAAAAGGGAAATTTGAAAGGATATGGTAATAAATTTTTACATGTAGTTTTTGGGGATAAAAAGTGAGTGTAAAGTGATGGAGCTTGAAGGAATCCATATTTTTCATGTGTGGTAGATTGTTGGAACTATAAATTCATGAAAAATCAAGCTTTTGGGCCTAAAGAGTGAGATTCTATGCGAGAAAATTCCCTACAATAGTGAGCTTGTTGTTGTGAGTTATTCATATTACAACTAACATCCCTGGAGTCCCCAACAAGAAATATTCCTATCCAACCTATGTTGGATTCCTAGAGGGAAGTGGAAAGGCTTGGGGGAATATTTGCATTGAAGGGGGATCGCATTCCTTAGGTTGTGCAAGTTGAGAGGAAAAGAGATAGTGGATTGGGATAGTTGTAGGAAAATTAGTTTTTTTGTGGGTAAAATTGGGTTGTGAGTGGACAATATATGCATCCTCTCTTGTGGTCCATTCATAGCCCCAGCTTGGAGGTGATTTGTTGTTGATATTTGGAGCAGAAAATATATAGTTGGGAGGAACATTCATCCCCTGCAACTGGTTGCACAATTATTGATAAAAGATAATTATTTTTATCTCTATTTTTTTTCTTATATATGGGATTTATTTGATGTGTATATACTCTATTTTTTAGTAAATTATATGTTGATGTGTATTGTACAATTGGTTTCATTCATAATGTTTTTAAATGAATGTAAATCCTCAATGAGTTGCATTTAATTATAGGTTTATTTTTTCAGTGCTTACTTTTTGTTTTAAGCAGTTTTATCTTGTTATGTGAAAGCTAATTTAGATGCGACCATGTTTTAACATTGTCGTTAAACTCTTTGGAATTTTTAGCATGCTTGCATTTGATTTAATTGGTATCAAAAAATTTAAATTGTTAGGTTTAGTAGTGGGGAGAATATAGAGTGTTATCAAAGATTTTGGTTCAACATCGGAGTCATATGGGTCGAATACCCATGCAAATTTGGTAAATTCATCATGGTAGAGTTAATATGTGTCAAGTTTGGAAAAAATGGTGAATTTTAGAGTGAAATTCTCATTTTCGGGATGAAACCTACACACAATTTGGCAAGGAGATATTGAATTGATAGTCATGGGGCCAAATTTGGCCATGGGAAGCTAACTTCAAAGCTCCAGTGGTGACTGAAAAAGAAAGAACATTTTTAACCGAAAATAAAATTTCAAAAAAATTATAAAACTTTGACAAAAAGAAAAATTATAATTTTGGGGGTTTTTGAAAACTTTTGTACATATGATGACGTCGACCATACCCATGATGTGGGATGACAATATCCATGTTGGTAGTTCCATGGTGGAAAAAGGAAAGGGTCATGGCATAGAATTGATGAATCAATGACCAAGATTGCACTTGATTTTGAGATCGACAACCCAGATTCATCCTAGAGTTTTTCAAAAACTTCTAATTTTTTGAAGTTCAAAAAGTTTTAGTGAAGTTAGAACAAAAATTAGAAGAAACCCGTAGATCGTCGATGGATTTTTCAGAGTTCGGTGAATTTTGATGAAATTCAAATGAAATTTTGAAGGAAATCATTAATAGTTGACAGAGAAAAGTGGAAGAAAATCATCAATCACGGATCAATGCTTGATATTCATATTCAAAGTTTGGAAAAGTTTAGCATATTGATAGTTGAGATTTATCTTCAAAGTTTGGTGAAGTTTAGCAGATCAACAGTTAAGATTCACCTTCAAATTTTGGTAAATTTTAGCATATTGATGATCGAGATTCATCTTTAGAGTTTTGAGAAGTTTAGCAGATTGACGATTGAGATTCAAACTTTAGAGTTTGGTGAATTTTATAAGAGCGATGAATGAGATTCATCTTTGAAGTTTGGCGAAACTTATGAGATCGACGGTAAAGATCCATCTACAAGTTCAGAAAATTTTGGCAAGGGTTGGAGAATCGGCAACCGATATCTCTTTTCATCTTCATATCAACAGTCCAAATCCATTGCAGGGTTGGAAAAACAATTGTAAGTTAAACAAGTTTGAAAATGTGAAAGAAATTATGTTGATCATTGATGGAGCTTTACGGAGTTTGGCGAAATTCGGCGAAGTGGGAAAAAAATGTAGATCAAAGGAAATTGTCAATCATCAATGGAGCAATCAGGGTTCGAAAATATTCTTCAAATTATGAATTTTTCAAAAATTGTCGATGATCAAAATTTTCAATCATCAATGGATCGATCATAGTTCAGTGAAATTATACGAAGTCAGGAATTTGTCAATGCAAAGAAAACTATCGACCGTGGATGCAAAGTAAATTTTCCATCACCAATGGAAGAAATAATTCGATCACCGATGAATGGAAAGGAGAATGATGGAATGGAAAAATCATGGGATGATGCATGGAAATTAGTATCCATGTTCCATTTCATGTCAACCATATTTCCATGTCAGCAAAAATAGACAATTTACGAAAAAAACTTTGGAGCCAAAATGTTGTTTTGGCCATAACAGGAACATTTCAACTCATGATTAGATGAAATTTAAGGGGTGTGTCCATAGTGGTGAGGGTTACAAGAATTCCAATGAGGACCACTAGTTACTTCTACTTAATTTTCTAAAAAAACATTAACTAATGGTTTTTAAAGATCTAGGTCATGCTCTATAATTGGGACCCATATGAAGGTGAAATTTTTATAGGGAGTCCAAAAACGAAAGCATGAAGATATCCATTTGGGCTCCTGGAAAAATTCAAAAGGGGTTGGTGTGGGGATACTCAAATAGGGAAAAATTACTATTCATGGGCTTGTTTCGGGGATTTTTGAAATCTTTGGAGTAAAATGGACCCCAGATCACCAATCCAGGAAAATGTGTTTAGTCAACATTTTACTTTCACATCAATCTAGAAAACTTTGTCTTGACGAAGTTTTTCCTAGTTTTTCTATGTTTGGGAGATAGCTAGTTTTGGCTAAAAATTATGTTAAAGATGTGAAGGAGACCACTTTTATAAAGATTGTCCTCACAAGGGAGATTGAATGAGTATTGTGCATAACATTCAGGAAGCTAATGTAGTGTATAGTGTGGGTAGAAGCATGCCAAGGATTTATGTAGCCTTAGACAATAAACAAGAAAACTACCAATCCCACATGATTGAGGTATAAGGTAATATTGATAACCATCCCATAGCTATTTTGATTGATTATGGAGCTAGTAATAACTATGTGGATACAAAAATAGTTGAAGGGTTTAAATTGAAGAGATGTAAGTATGAAAATTCTTGGTTGGTTTAGCTAGCCACTTGAACCAAGAGAAAAATCAATGAACTTGTCAAGGATTTTCTAGTAAGAATGAATGGTGTTAGAACTAAGGTACATTTGAACATCATACCACTTGGTTCATATGATTGCTTAATTGGTATGGATTTGTTGGATAAACATTGTGTTATCCTAGATTGTTACAACAAGGTTTTTACATGACTTGATGAGGAAGGAAATTCAAGGGTGGTATAAGGTATCCCAAGACCTATATCTTTTAAAGAGATTTCAGCATTACAGCTGAAAACAATTTTTAGAAAAGGGTGTCATATATATGCAGCCCATATGGAAGAGACAACAAAATATGAGAAAAGTCTTGAAGACTATCTAGTATTGAGGGAATATGAATACGTGTTTGGGGAATTTCTAGGATTATCACCAAAGAGAGATATTGATTTATCTATTGATTTGATTCCTAGAGTTACCCCAGTGTTCAAAACACATTACAAAATTAGCACACCGAAGTTGAAAGAGTTGCATATGAAACTAGAATAATTTCTTAAGAAGGGTTACATACATATAAGTATCTCACCTTGGGGTTCCCCAATGCTTTTTGTGAAGAAAAAGGATGGAAATATGAGGTTATGTATTGACCTAAAAGAGCTTAATAAGGTTACTATAAAGAACAGATACCCTCTACCACATATCGATGATCTTTTTGATCAATTGAGAGAAGCAAAGATATTTTCCAAGATTGACTTGAGATCAGGTTATCATCAAGTAAGAATTAGAGAAGAAGACACTAGGAAGACAACATTCAAGACAAGGTATGGCCATTATGATTTTTTAGCATTGCCATTTCTATTGAAAAATGCACTAGCTACTTTATGTGTCTAACGAATGGAGTTTTCTGGGATTACCTAGACAAATTTGTCATTTTCTTCTTGGACGATATTCTTATCTAATCCAAGATAGACGAGGAGCATGAGTAACATTTGAGGATGGTGTTATATTTGTTGAGAAAGTACCAATTATATGCCAATTTAAGTAAGTTCCATGTATATCAAACACAAATCCATTATTCTGGCCACATCGTCTTAGAGGAGGGCATAGCGATGGACCCTGAGAAGATTAAAGAAATCAAAAGTTGTCCAATGCCAAATAATGTTTCAAAAGTGAGATCCTTTATGTGATTAGTTGTATATTATAGTATATTAATTAAGGGATTCTCTGAGGTTCCACATCCAATCACTTCAATGAATAAGAAGGGAACAATTTTTTAATGGACCACCAAATGTGAGAAAAAATTCTAGCATTTGAAGGAATTGTTGACTAGTGCACCTTTTTTAACGGTTGCATATTGAACTGGATTATGTTGAGAATGAAATGAAGGAAGAGATATAACACATAAACACACAAAGATATTGCAAGAAACACAGTAATACAATTGAACTTAGATTATATTAATGAATTGTATACAAAAGACTGTAAAATGCAAAGCACACAAACTAACTAGAATAGTGGTAGCTTATCCATGAAGAGAGAGATGTGATAGCTATGCTCATTTTCAAGAAGATAATTACAAAGAGGGAAAAAAAGGCATTTTAACCTAAAGAATGAATGAGAAAACCCTAAAAATCGAAAAACCTAACCCCATAAGATGAAACACCAAAAGGTTTGTGGGCCCCGATGTGGTTAGTTGATACGTCAACTACCCGAGGGTGTAACTTTTGCATACAATATTTTTTTTGGGTGCTCAATATCCCGTCAAAAAGTTGTATCCAATAAGTAAATAGTTTGAATGGCCTAGTATCTTCCTTTAACAACATATTGGGTATTGTCACACCAAAAAAACATCGTTTAGGGCCTCAAAACAGCCCCAAAAGTTTGGGACCCAAAAAACTATAGAGAAAATACCAAAATCTGGAACCATTCTGAATTAGTGGAAATGGTGGGTAGAAACCAATATCCACCTAGATTAGTCCTCCACCCTCAAGAATTAATGGTACCCATTGCTTCAATTTCCTTCATCAAATGGGGAAACTTCTAATGAATCTAACTCCCAGTGAGCCACTTTCCCTTGTGAAGAAACTATCCTTCTTTGACAACCTGATAGAATTGGGTGTTCTACTAGAAAGTTCCCTTCATCTTGGAATCCATGATCCAATACATTTTCACCTATTAAATGTAGTCAAGATTGATTTATGTAGGGGCTAAGTGCTCGACTACATCTGAAGTGTCCAGGAGAGGTGGAAAATATGGTCAAAGGAATTCCACATTAAGTACGGGGTGAAAACCAAGGAAAGGGGGAATACTTAATTCAAAAACATTTTCACCCACAGCCTTGGTGATGGTGTAAGGCATGCATCATAGTGGGAGGATCTTCTGATAGGGTCTTATGCGGTGCCCTTTCTGCAAATGTAACCATACCTTTTCTCTCAAATGAAACTTGCGTGGTACCCAATGTTGATCGTGGCACTACTTGCACTTGGCGTTGAAAAGAGGTACACATTTTGAGTGGCCTAGTATATTCCTTTAACAACATATTGGGTATTTTTGCACCAAAAAAATGTCGTTTAGGGCCTCAAAATGGCCCCAAAAGTTTGGGACTCGAAAAACTATAGAAAAATTTTCAAAATGTGGAACCATTCTGAATTAGTGGAAATGGTGGGTGGAAACCAGTATCCCCCTAGATTATTCCTCCCCCCTTAGTAATTGATGGTCCCCATTGCTTCAATTTCCTTCATCAAATGGGGAAACTTCTAATGAATCTAACTTCTAGTGAGCCACTTTCCCTAGTGAAGAAACTATCGTTCTTTGACAACCTGATAGAATTGGATGTTCTGCTAGCAGGTGCCCTTTATATTGGTATCCATGATCCGATAAATTTTCACCTTTTAAATGTAGTTAGGATTGAATTATGTAGGGATCAAGTGCTCGGACACATCTGAAGTGTCGAGGAGAGGTGGAAAATATGGTCGAAGAAATTCCACATTAAATATGGGGTGCAAGCCAAGGATAGGGGGAATACTTAATTCAAAATCATTTTCACCCATAGCCTTGGTGATGGTGTAAGGCCTGTATCAGAGTGGGAGGAGATTCTAATAGGATCCTATGAGGTTCCCTTTATGCAAATGCAATCATACCTTATCTCCCATGTGAAACTTACTTGGTACCCATTGTTGATCATGGCACTACTTGTAATTGGCATCACCAAGAAGTACACATTTTGAATGGCCTGGTATCTTCCTTTAACAACATATTGGGTATTGTCACACAAAAAAAATGTCATTTAGGGCCTCAAAACAGCCCCAAAAGTTTGGGACCCGAAAAATTATAGAAAAACTATCAAAATGTGGAACCATTCTGAATTAGTGGAAATGGTGGGTGGTGACCAGTATCCACCTAGATTAGTCCTCCCCCTTGGGAATTAATGGTCCCCATTGCATTAATATCCTTCATAAAATGGGGAAAATTCTAATGAATATAACTCTTAGTGAGCCACTTTCCCTAGTGAAGAAACTATCCTGCTTTGACAACCTGATAAAATTGGATGTTCTGCTAGCAAGTACCCTTATCTTGGCATCCATGATTCGATCAATTGTCACCTTTTCAATGTAGTCAGGATTGATTTATGTAGGGGCCAAGTGCTCGGCCACATCTGAAGTGTCCACCATAGGTGGAAAATATGGTCAAAGCAATTCCACATTAAATACAGAGAGCAAGCCAAGGAAATGAGAATACTTAATTCAAAATCATTTTCACCCACATCTTTGGTGATGGTGTAAAACATGTATCAGAGTGGGAGGATCTTATGATAGGGTCCTATGAGGTGCCCTTTCTACAAATGAAACCATACCTTATCTCCCACATGAAACTTACGTGGTACCCAATGTTGATCCTGGCACTACTTGTACTTGGCATTTCCTTTCTGCAAAATATCATCAACTTGTTGTTGGATGTGCTAGATTTGTTCAAAAAAATTGGTTTCTTGATCATCCTCAGTTTAAGAATGGGAGGAATCCTCCTATTAAACTACAATGGGTATAGCTACATCAATGGGGGGCAATTGTTAGAACCCCAAGCACACCTGAAAAGGCTTATGGACAATAGATTTGTGGAGGGCTATGTTGTAGCTATGTCGAACATAAGAAAGGATCCCATATCATGTGTGCAGATGTTTTGAATGTACATCCTCAGGATATGAACAATCATCCCATTGGCTACCTATGTTTTCCCATCATTTTGTGGGTGGAAAGAATTTGATTTGGTCAGATTGGTGTCCATCATCGACCATAGGTTGAACCAGAAAATATTCAAGAACCTACTTTATTGATTTGGAATAATGGTCTGTGAGAGCCCAAAATGAACCCAAAAATGCTCAAATAAGATCTTAGTTGTGGCCTCAATTGTGATACTCTTCTTGTAGAGTGTCAAAAATTCCATCTTAGAGATTCAATCAATGACCATGAAGACACAATAATTTACATGCTTGGTTTAAGGTATATCGGACATGTAATCCATGAAGATGGACCCCCAAGTCCCATCAAGAGTAGGCATATGGGTGTATAGTCCCTGTTTCTTAATGGTAAGTCAGGCAATGTCATAGGCAGCATAAGATCTGATATACTTGTTGACATCTTGTCGAAGCTTCGACCAATAAAAATGATTTTGTAGTGCTACCATTATATTTTACACACTAAAGTGTCTTGTCATTTGATTATAGTGAGCTTCCAAAATCATGTTTGCATGCTCTCTTTAAGGAACACAAAGATGGCTCAGATGGAATAGCAATCCATCCTGGAGATGGGAGTCTGGAACTGGTTTAATTGTACTCAATGTCTAATAAGAAGCATCAAAGTCAGATTCATTTTTGTATAAATGTGGCCACTTAGAGGTCTCATGCACACAAGAGTTAAGAATTGTGGTTATCACCAAGATCGAGGGTCAATTGAGGCTTTATGCAACATGTTTGGTGCTTCCCTTATTGCACTTGATGTTTAAGTGGAACTTTTGTAGGAATGTGGACCACTTCTAATGGCATTAATTCTATAAATTTCCTTGTGTCTAAATAAATTACAGAGGCCTATGATCAGTCTATATGATCATTTCCTTTCCTAGAATGAAATGCTTCCATTTTCAACATGCCTGCACAATGGAGTACATCTATTTTTCGTAGGTGGTGTATTTGTGAACAAAAACAGACATAGTTTCACTATGATAAACAATAGACATTTTTTCACTCTGATAGGTGTTATCAGACAAATCGATAGGTGCAGACACTAACTGATCTCCCTAGATCCACCTAGATCTAGAACAAAACACACCGGAACATGATACTTTCCTTAATTTTTATATATTGAATTTACTAACTAAAAGGGGATGGGTGACATACCATTTAAATGTCGCTTCCTCTCACCATCGCCATCCTATCTCTATTCCAACGCTCATACAATGATGATCCTACAAAAGAATGCAACCAACCAAAGTGATAACAATAGCATAAACTCAATATAAACCTATGTATGTGATCAAGGAATCATACAATAAACACAACAAGCTTTATAGGAAAGAATCATATTTTTGTATCATATTAAATGTGAAAGAGAGATTACAAACATGGCCTTGATGTCGTAAGGTCCCTTCCAACTATCCTTCGTTCCCCACACACTTCTTTCTCCAAGTATTCTGAGACCATGGATATGATAGCTACTCACAATCTATCTTGACAAAGCAAATCTCCAAGCCACTCTAACCAAGCTAATAATTCCAAGCCAACCAAAGATAACTTTCTCCATGAGAACTCCTCTCCTTTTATAAGTTGAAGAGGATAAGGTGCGGAGGTTAGGATGATCCCACTAAATCATGAAAGTGAGTAAGATCCAAACCATTCGGATGCCACCTCACCATAGAAGCTTCTCCTTCTAGAAGATTCGAGAAAACGCTTGTTTTTCCCACGTGTAGGCATTCTCACACCCTGCCTATAGAGAAACCTAAAAACATCTCGCACCCTAGCTATGGTGCAACCTGTGAGAATCAAACATTCTCGCACCCTGCCTATATAGCAACCTGCGAACTTCCTTTTTTACAGGGCTTTTACAAGGGAAAATGCAACTTCTTTTCTCAGGAAAAGTTCTTCTCCCTTCTCTCTTCAGGAAATCAAGCCACTAACCCCTCTGAAGGCAACATATAGGCTTACATCATTAAAGGTCATAGGGATGAAGATAATAATGTGTAACAATAGGCCACTAGATTCCCATGTTGAGTGAGGAATTCACTGATAGCATAATCTGAAGCATTCATCTCAATCTGAAATGGTTGTTGCAGGCCTGGCATAATAAGGATTGGTGTTGAGTAGAGAAAGAATTTCAAATCCATGAATAATTTATATTATGACGCATCCCTAACAAACTTGGCTTCGGTTCCACCCTTTTTTACCTGGCTTAGGGCCCAAGAAATATGAGAGAACCCCAACACAAACCTGCGGTAGAAGTTGGCGAGGCCCAAGAAGTTGCAAAGCTCAGTCAATGTCTTCAGGGCCATCCAATTGTGAATGAATTGGACCTTGTCTGGATCCACATGCACACCTTGCTCATCCATGATGTATCCCAAATATTGAATTCTCTTCTTGTCGAAGGAACACTTCTCCAAATTTGCATATAAATTGTATTGTCACGTGGTGCCCAAGACATTTTCTAAATATGAGGATATCATCCAGATATACAACCACAAAGGATTTTTTGAGTAACCGCAATATATAATCCATCATATGCATGAATGCGGTTGGGGCATTAGTCAAGCTTAAATGAATGACTATCCAATCAAAGAGACCTTATTTAGACTTGAACGTTGTCTTCCATACATACATTTTCTCAATCAACACCTAGTGGTATCCTGACTTCAAATCAATCTTACTGAAAAATTTAGCACCCTTGAGTTGATCTAGAAGATCATCAACCCAAGGGATTGGGTATCGATTCTTGACTATGATCATGTCTAGGGATCTATAATCAATACACATTCACCATGTCTCATACTTATTTTGTACAATAACAATTGGGCCCCTGCAAGGTGAGGATCTTGGTCTAATGTGGCCCTTCAGAACAAGCTCTTGGATCTAGCATTTGATTTCTTCATTCTCCATAATAGAGCACCTATATACAGGGTCATTAAGAATAGGAGGTTCGATTGTTAAATAAATTTATTTCTTTACCTGATAATGCAAAGGCACCCCCATAGATGAGGCAAATATTTCTTTGTGTTCTTCAACTATCTTGTCCACTTTCTTATGTTGTGTAGAGAGACCTTGTGTAGAGGTTTTGGTGGTTGTAGTGATTTTCTGTTCACCTTTCGATCAAACCATAAAGAGGAAAAATATGTTGTTCTAAGATATCACCTTTCTACACTGCTTTGAAGAGAGAGAAGAGACTACAATAGTTGGGACTACCTCTGGTGCCCTATAGAGTTGGCATGCCAAATTAATAATGACTATATGGGGCCTAATCATAAGTGGGGGAAAATCACACAATACCTCATCTTTGAAGGGCCTGGTGCCATAGTGCAGGAGACATTGCTAGTTTATGCAAATGTCTCATACTTGGCTTAGCCAACCAATGGTGTATGGTTGATGGTGTGATGTCATTGTTAGATTCATCCTCTTGAAAAACTCTGTTGATATTAGGTTCTTCTAGCTATTGTTGTCAACACTGAAATGGAATGGGGTTCCCTTCACCCACATATGTGAGTAGAAGAGGTGCTCCCCTTATTTAGGATCCTATGGTTCCTATGGCTAGACCTTTGTGGTAGAAATGTTGACAATGGGTTTCACATCAATGATCCATTTTACCTTATCTAGTTCTGAATTAGATTATGATTCGACATCTGAATTTGGGTCTTTCATCTCAACCAACAATGATTTTTTGGAGTGACATTCATAAGTGTTGTGCTAATGAATTTTGTGGAACTCACACCACTTTTCAATGTCCTTCTTTGACTTCATGTTACCCTTATTTGTTTGTTTCTTAGATTGGTTATCCTAGGGTTGGCCATACTTGTTCTATCCTTTTTTTTATGAGTTAGGGACACCTTTACTGTGATTTTGTTTCAATGGGCTATAGAACTGAAATCTCTCTTATTCTTTTTCTTGATCTTGACAACATATCGGTAAGTGGCTCCCAGTGAGGATATGTCGAGGAACTATATATCTATTTTGATGTACCTATGTATGTCGATGTGGTACTTTAGAACCAGGTGTTGGGTTTCTTTTGTCACAAGGGTGAGCAAAAGGAGGTCCCTTAACTATCTATTTAGGCTATTCAGAAAGCACAACAGAGAGTTGGTTGGTTAGTGGCTCAACTAACATAATGAAACAACAAATAAACAACAATGAAATAAATATAAACTAAGAAAAAAATAACTTGAAATGAATGCACAAAGAAAACACAACTTTACACAATAGAGATATACCAAGTAAATTGATCTTCGAATTGATACTCCTTGGAGAAATATAGGAACTTATGGTTCCCCTCTTCCTCCTTGGGAAGGCTCTTGACTCCCCAAGTACAAAGTCTTATTTATACTATCAATGGATAACAAAGGAAAATGGTGAAGAAAAGAGCGATGGAATACTCAAGAGGAGAGAGTCCTAACACTTTCCATGGATACCCAAATATTTCTAAGAGGAAGATGGATTCCCAAAGATAAAAATGAGCATCATAACAATACTCAAATGTTTTTCCTTTTTTGTGTACAATGGCCCTTTATTTATAGGAGGATGGAAACATTTTTCTTAACTAGCTCCAAATGTGAATGGGAGGCCCTTGGAGGTACTTCCCATCCTTTTCAGTGATCCCAAAGTGAAATTCTTAGGTAATTTTGGGTATGGGGGAGATCCCCTTCATCCCAAAAGTGATTTAGGCCCGACCAAACTCATCAATGCGTCGTTCCTACATCCACATGGGTATTTTGACTGTCAGTCGTGCACTTTGTGTACTATGTGTGTCATACATCATTTCATCCTGTGTGGATGTGTGCACACTGCTTTGGTTGAATCTGCATGGATTTCCAGAACCAATTTTACATAGTGTTATGAGTTTGTTTCCAAATTGAGTGTAATCCTTCCATGAATATTAGTAGTATGTTGTGTATTTCTTAATTGTTTATTCATCCATTGTCTTTATTTGTAGTGGATCATTTTTCAATGATAGCAGATGCCCCTTGATGTGTGAGGTTAGGAGCATATGTATAACCAAAATATATCATAGTTTATTTTGGTGATGATGAAATTTTATAGAAAGTGAGAAAACTTGAAACTGAGTTGTGAGAGTCATCCGTCAGAGGAAGAGGGGATGGAAGATCAATACAAAGTGTGATAGAAAAAAAAGAAGTGTTCATACAAATGATGCAAGCATGCCCCATGCTCGTATCATGAGACCATAAAGAGATAATATTAATTGAACTTTTTGTCGAAGTAGATATCTGCAGCACCCTCAGGGGTGTTAAAAACAACAGGTGATGATTCTGATGATGGAACTGTCTCTAAATCGATTGGTGAAGGACTCAGAGGAATTGATGGCCTAATCAAATTCATAGGTCTTCGGTTGCTACTAAACACTACAATGGTCATAAAGTAAGATCCACTTTGACATGATATTGTGCTAGAGTCGAATGTCATGAGGATAGATGACATCAAAGATAAATTAGGACTCTCTTTATATCGTCCGGGGCTACTCATTGTCAATGGAATGAGAGACAAGATAGTGTCACTTTTCTGGAAATTTGTTGATGTTGACATGAAAGGTGACACGATGATAATAAGCAAAGGGCTTATGGATATCTAGTTGATCAACATGGTGTCAGAAACTATATGGGTACCAGTAAATGGGGTAACAATCATGAACAAGGTTTGGAATATATGGGATTCCATAACTGTCCTTTGTTGGGGGGTATGGATGGATGGAAACAACCATAATATACTATGTGGTGTCAAGGTGTAATATTCCTGCTATGAATTTTGAATTTTCTTTTCAATTTTGGTTGTGTTTTGTCAAACAAATCAAGAGCAAATCAAACACTGCATCAAGCAAGGTCTTTAAGTTTTTCTTGGTTTATGTGGCAGCGACAATTAATCAAATAGGAATAAATGAATATTCTAACAACACATTTCAAAGGACCTCTAGTCTATTGTTTAGCATTATAATAGACATCAATTCGACCTTCGGAATAGTTTGGGTGTCAATCTTAATTAAAATAGCAATAGCACCCTACACATAACAGAAAATGCACAATGAAGACTGAGGAACCTAATTATATGTATTGCTTCCAATTGGTTTGATATACAAGAGATAGGGTCACCTGTAATGAAGCAATTGTAGCAAATTGAAGTGTTGTAGTGATATTTAGGTAATGGGTGAAGCCACTAGTGCCCAACAAGCTTGTAACAAAGTATTCAACTCAACATATGAAGATTCCAGCTCCCAAACCTGATAACAATTCACCCAACCAACAAATTTGAATCCCACTATGAATGGTGTGACAAACAGAGGTGAAACGCATTCCCACTTGATAATGTATGGCCTCCAATTGAATAACTTGGCCTCTATATGGGAATATATCAGTCTAGAATCTCAACAATGCCCCCATCATAGAGATAGGTTGTCCTCCAAGTATTATGGGACTCCAATGAAGTAACTCCACCTCCAAAATATTATCACGACCCAACAGAAAGGTAAACTAGTCCCCCAATTAAGCGAAATCACCCATCTCAACCTTCACTCACCAAACATCAAGGGAACACCAACAACAAGAGTAGAACTCAGCCTATAGTAGACAAATTCACCCCCACCTTCTAGAAATTGACCCTCCAAGAAGATATAGGGGTAAGCTTCAAGGAAACTCGACCCTTGAATGAAATAAATCCCCACACACCCCAAAAAATCACCCTCTATGAATGGGATCATCTCCCCCAACAAAAATCACCTTCTACACACAAAATATTTTGCCAAACGACGAAAACTTAACCATACTGAAGTGCAAGGAAGAAATCTGAAGTGATGTCTTTACAAACTAGATAGAGTGTATCGTTGCAACACCAAAACCAATATCAAAATAAAGGGTTTCCAAAAACCCTAGACTCTTTCCTTAAGATCTCTCAAAATGTATTTTCCAAATGAGTAAATTCCATAATGAGGGGTGCCTTCTC
This sequence comes from Picea glauca, assembly GCA_000966675.3. Taxonomy (NCBI): domain Eukaryota; kingdom Viridiplantae; phylum Streptophyta; class Pinopsida; order Pinales; family Pinaceae; genus Picea; species Picea glauca. The sequence goes on along the minus strand of JZKD02S2112902.1, from coordinate 89,898 downwards.
TTTTCCCCTCTTTTATTTCTTCAAGGATTTATTTCCCACTCAATTTACTTTTTAATTTTTTTTTAAAGTCACTTTACACTTGCACACTTTATAATTTTTAAGTGACTTTGTTTGGCCTAAGACCCATGTCCCCCTTTTTCCCTTTTCAACTTTATAAAGTCATTTACTAGGAAAAATTTGAGTTCCTATGTAATTTTTTTGACTTAGCATATGAGAACCAATTTAGCCTACCAGAACCATTTGTTATGTCTCCTAGGCCAACGAGGACATTAAAATCTTCCCCGCCTGAGATTTCTTTTCCTCAAGCAACTGCAATCTAGGATGTTGCAATATCTTATCCCCTTCCCAAGTAGCATCCTCGATAGGTATATTTTTTCATTTGATTAGGTACTCTTTATTTCTCATGTTCCTTAATTTCCACTCTCTGGTCTCCAACACCTCCTCTAGAATCATAATCAACTACCCCTCTGCATCCAATTGTGGAAACTCTGTAGAAGTGACAACATGTTGTTCCACTGCTTTCTTGAGGCAGGAAACATGAAAGACATTGTGTATCTTACACCCCTCCGGAAGCTCTAACTCATAATCTACCTCCCTGACTCACCTTGAAATCTTTTAGGGACCATAGAATTGTGTCTTCAATTTCTCTTCCCCTTTCATTTTCAAGGATGATTTCCTGTATGGTTGCAAGTGGAGGTATACCAAGTCTCCCACCTCGAAACTATGCTCCAAACTAAGATTGGCAACGTACATCTTATGCTTATTCTATGCCATTTGCATATTATCTTTGAGAGTTCGCAAGATTTCCTAAATCTCCTGAATCCAATCTTTGGATTTGGGTGCTCGACTGTCCCCAAGTGCTCTATCCACAAAGGTGGTGGCGTCATAACCATACAAAGCTTTGAAAGGTGTCATCTTGATCTACATGTGATAAGTGGTGTTATAGCAATACTCACCCAAGTTCAGCCATTTGATCCATGCCTTTTGTTGCCTTGATACATAATTTATCAAATACCCCTTGACCCAAATGTTCACAATTTTGGTTTGCCCATCAGTCTGAGGGTGATAATGGGTACTAGGCATTAATTTTGTCCCTACGAGTCTAAACAGATCCTGCTAGAATCCCCCCATGAATCTGTTGTCTCGATCACTAACAATTGTCTTTGGCAGTCCATGCAGCTAAAATACCTCTCAAAAGAACAATTATGCTACTTGCGTTGCAGAGTATTTGGAGGATATGGTAAAGAAATGGGAGAATTTAGTAAGATTGTCAACTACCACGTAGATACAATCTTTCCCCTGAACTAAAGGTAGCATTGTGATCAAATCCATCGAAATGCTTTCCCATTTTTGTTGCGGAATGGGAAGCGGTTGGAGCAATCCTGTTGGGTGGGTATTTTCCACCTTGTTTTGCTAATAGATGTGGAATTCTCGTATAAACTTCAATACATCAGTATTGATACCCTTCCAAGCGAACCTCTCCCGAATTTGTCTATAAGTCTTTAGGTATCCTGGATGACCTGCCAAAGGAGAAGTATGTGTTGCATGCATAATTTTTTCCTTCAACTGAGATTCTAGTACTAAATAGATGTGATCCTTATAATATATGATGTCGTCAATAACCCCGTACATGTCATTGAAGATCTGACCAACAAGTATCTCACAAGAAAACCTGTTTTTGGAGTATTCTACCAATAGAAGTGCCTTCCATTCCACTGAAATATCCATAAGAGAGAGTTTGTATCCTAGATAGGACATCAGTGACCACATTGTTTTTTCCTTTCACATACTCAATCTCAAAATCATAGGCTTGAATTTTACTAATCCATTTTTTCTTTCGCTTTCTCAGATCCTTTTGCTCCATGAGAAACATCAAGCTATTATGATGGGTTTTTACCATGAACATATTGCCCACCACATACTGTCGGAATTTGGTCAAAGCATGCATTATGGCCAACATATATTTTTCATATATGGATTAATGTCGCTCATACTATCGGATTTTGTGGATATCAAACACTATGGGGTGACCATTTTGCATTAATACAGATCCTATACCAATTCCTGAAGAATCACACTCCAAAACAAAGGGCTGAGTGAAATCAAGGAGTGCTAAAACAGGGCATGAACTCATCACCTGCTTCATTTTCTCGAATGTCTCTTGGGCCTCCTCTATCCAAACGAAAGCCCCCTTTTTGGTAAGATCAGTCAGTGGCGTTGTCAACTGTGAGAATAGCTGTTAAGAACCAAATATCAATATAGCATAGAAAAACCTCATAAAAAGTACTCAACGCCCTGAAAAAGAGATAATTTCAGATAATAAGCCTCTTCGAGGGAGGCAGCCTCCCTTTACCCCACTTAAATGTTCAAGTACAAGATGTTTCAAAATGAAAATGTCTCATTGGTATATATAGGATACTAGGAGGTATAATTACAACTAATGGCCTAAAGTCAACATAAATAAAATAACATTACTAATATAATATGCCCCAATTAAGGGGTAATGAGCCAATATTAGGGCCTAACATTCCCCTCCCCTTGAGACAAGTGTTTTCCACAACGCTTGAGTAACTTTGGATGCTTCTGTATAAAAGACTCATCTTCGCAAGTGGAATCTTCAGACGATAGTTTCCTCCATTTAATGAGATACTCTAAAATGGATCTATTCCTCCGCTGGTGAATTCTTGTGTCATTGATGGCTTCAAGCTCCAATATGATTTTTCCTTCCTCATCAAGTTATAGAAATATAGTTTGAACTGGGATCTTGTCGCCTATAACCTTAT
>JZKD02S2112902.1:49869-83248 GCA_000966675.3 Picea glauca | reverse complement strand
AATAATCCTCTTCAAGGGGGCAACCTCCTTTTACCCCACTTAAATGTTCAAGTACAAGATGATTCAAAATGAAAATGTCTCCTTGGTATATATAGGAGACTAAGAGGTATAATTAGAAATAATGGCCTAAAGCCGACATAAATAAAATAACATTAATAATATAATATGCCCCAATTAAGGGGTAATGAGACAATATTAGGGCTTAACAATACCTTAACAAATTTCCTGTAATAAGTAAAAAGACCAAGGAAGCTCTTCAGTCCTGTCACATTCCTAGGAGTTATCCACTCAATGATCGCCCTGATCATTTCTTGGTGCACCTGTACCCCATTCTTCCCAATCACATGCCCCAAGTAGAGCATCTTTGTCATACCAAATTCTCACTTGGATTCCTTCGCATACAATTGTTGACTCTCTATAATACCAAGTACTTCATCCAAGTGTCGCAGATGGTCTTCCCATGTGTTGTTGTATATGAGGATGTCATCAAAAAGGACCAATAAGAACGTCCTCAACTGCATATTGAACACATGATTCATGCACTACTGGAAAGTGGTAGGAGCGTTAGTTAGCCCAAATGGCATGACCAGAAACTCATAGTTCCCATAGCGTCATATAAAGGTTGTTTTAGGTACATCCTGCTCTTGTACCTCGATATGATGATACCCTAATCAAATATCAATATTCAAGATAAATTTGGCTCCCCTGAGCTCATCCATCAATTCATCGATCCTTGGTATGGGGTATCGATTCTTGATTGTCTTCTTGTTTAGGGCCTTGTAGTCAATACACATCCACAGAGTAGCATCCTTATTCTTGACTAAGACCATAGAAGAGGAAAAGGGGTTGGAACTAGGGTGGATGTGACCCATTTTCAACAATTCTTTAATGAATTTTTCAATCCTGTCCTTGTAAAATTAAGGGTGTTGATAGGGGTTTGTGATAATTTCTTGGACCCCCTCTTCTAGCTATATGATATGCTCAAAAAATCTATCAGGTGGAATACCAGGAGACATGTAACTAAATACTTTATGATGCTTGCAAAGTAGTACATGTAAGTCCTCTAGAAGATACTGCAGACGGTCAGGTGGCTCTCTGTCAGAAATAAAACACTCTACATCCCACTTTATATCACCATGCCTCATAACTACTGCCATGTTTTGTGATGACACAATCTTCGGTGGGTACCGATGCATGGCTCGTAGGACCACTTTCTTTCCATCCAGGCCTGTGAACTCCATCTCCATGGTCCTCTTATCCATAGTGTATCTCCCAATAGATTAAATCCATTGAACGCCCAACACAACATTGGTGTCTTCTATGTCCACCACAAAGAAATCATCTGTCGTTGAGTAGTTTCCCATGGTTATGGTGAGCTTGGGCATCCACTTGGTGCAACTCATCCGGTGGCCTCCTGGTATGACTACTATAAATCCATTGAATTGCTCTATCGAAATTCCTCTCCTCTTGATCATGTTATCGTCAATGAAGTTATGGGATGCTCCCCCATCAATCAATATTGTCACTGTGTGCCCTTGTAGGTCACCTCTGACCCTGAAGGTATGATACCTTGAAAATCCTAACATCGAGGCCATGACTAGGTCCTTAGCCCCAACCTGTGAAGACTCATCTCCTGATGCTACATGTCCCTGGTCCTGTTCCTACTCCACCTCCTTGTCCTCATCAATGTCATTGTCAGAGTATACCTCAATGTAATGGGCCTTTCCCATTCTGTTCTTCTTGGTGCATTTGTGCCCTAGTACCCATGGCTCCTAATAGCTAAAACACAATTTTTTTTCCTCAAATCTCTCCTGGTATCTTCATCCAATTTGGGCTTGCCAACCTAATCTCTCTAAGGTGGTCTGACTTCCTTAGTCTTTGGGGTAAAAGTGGGTTCTGGAGGAAACCAGATTTTAGGTATTGCATCAGGGATGTCCTAAGCCCTACTAACTGAATCTTGTAAAGAGGTAGGCTTGTAGGCCTTGACCCATCTCCGTAGAGGCTCCATTATCCCCTCAACAAACAACATCACCATACCACCCTCTAAAATGTATGACACTATCAAATCTACCCTCTTAAACTCAAATATATAGGCCTTTGGGATACCTATCTACTTGAATTGAGTCAGCTCTCTGAAGTGAAGCTCAAGGCCCTTCCTATAAAATATCTCGATGAGTCTATGTGTGAAGTCTAGGTAGGAGGTAACCCCAGCATGTCACAAAGTGACTAGCCCATGGTACCACCACTAATGGGCCTCGCCATCTAGGTACAACGTGGTCAATTTAATGGCATTTCTCTCTATCATCTGGTGTCGTTGGAAGTAAGTGTTGATCTTTTACACCCATGATCTAGCAGAGCATTTAGAGCCCCTGTCAAATATGGGAATAGTGACTTTACCAATGGTACGTTGCAACTCAAAATTGTGTGTCATGTCCATCATGGGCCCTCTTGGTCGGTTTATGCTCTTCATATTGCAAAAATCAGTGAAGGACATGTCTAAGTGTAAATCATCTCCTAGTCTCATGTCCTCCTCTAAATATGCCCTATAGGGCTCATCCTGCTCAACCTGCATCAATGGACCTGTGGCCTCATTCCCCAAAAATTGAGGCATAGTGGGTCTGGGGGATTTGGTGTACAAGTGGGGGTGGCTCTGCATGGTCGTGCGTGATTGGATGCATTCTCCATTGTTTGAACCCCCATCACCATTATGGTTCTTCTTCGTTGTGCCCTCCAACGAATTCTTAGAAAAATGCCCCATTAGGTCCATCATGGCCTTTTGACCCTTGGCCAATTCATTCAAGATATTGAACAAACTATTGATCCTGGTATCATATTCTTCCCCCATAGTTTCATTTCCCTTAGGTGTGATAGATGGTGTTTCTTCTCCTGTCCCTTCTTCTCTAACCACTTCTTCTTCTTCCCACACAGGGGAATCTGGGGTTCTTCCCCTACGTCTCCGGTGGGTAATGTTTTGCTCGTCTCCTGGTCTCATAAATCTAATTACAAATGCCCCTTAGAGCCCACATATGCGGAGGAACATGCTCTGATACCACTGTAATATTCCCTCCATGAATTTTCAATTTTCTTTTCAATTTTGGTTATGTGTTTTGTCAAACAAGTTAGGAGCAAATCAAACACTGCATTAATTGGTAAAGTCTTTAAGTTTTTCTTGGTTTATGTGGTAGAGACAATTTATCAAATAGTCATAAATGAATATTTTGATAGAAGATTTTGAAGGACCTCTAGTCCATTGTCTAGCATTATAATAGACATCAGTTCGACCTTTAGAACAGTTTGGGTGTCAATCTTAATTAAAACGACAATAACACCTTACACATAATAGAAAATGCACAATGAAGACTCAGGTTGTAATGATCTGTAGGTAATGGGTGAAGCCACTAGCACCCAGCAAGCTTGTAACAGAGTATTCAACTCAGCATATGAATATTCTAGCTCCCAAACCTGATAACAATTCACCCAACCTACAAATTTGAATCCCACTATGAATGGTGTGACTAGCAGAGGTGAAACTCACTCCCACTTGATAATGTATGGCCTCCAGCTGAAAAACTTGGCCTCTCTATGGGAATATATCATTCTAGAATCTCAGCAATGCACCCATCATAGATATTGGTTGTCCTCCAAGTATTATGAGATGCCAATCAAGTAACTCTACCTCCCAAATATTATCACAACCCAAAAAAAAGGTAAACTCGTCCCCCAATTAAGAGAAATCACCCAGCTTAGCCTTAACTCGCCGAAAATCAAGAAAACGCCAACAACAAGAGTAGAACTCAGCTTGTAGTAGACAAATTCACCCCCACCTGCCAGAACTCGACCCTCCAGGAATATATAGGGATAATATTCAAGGAAAATCGGCCCTTGAATGAAATAAATCCACACACACACTAGAAGCTCACCCTCGATGAATGGGCTCATCTCCCCCAACAGAAATCACCTTCTACACAAAAAATATTTTTCCAAATGACGAAAACTTAATCATAATGAAGCACAAGGAAGAAATATGAAGTGATATATTCACAAACTAGCTAAGGTGTATCGTTGCAACACCAAAACCAATAGCAAAATGAAGGGTTTCTGAAAACCCTAGACTCTTTCCTCAAGAGCTCTCAAAAGATATTTTACAAATGAGTAAATTTCAAAATGAGGGCCACCTTCTCTTTTCCCCTCTTTTATTTCTTCATGGAGTTATTTCCTGCTCACTTACTTTTTAATTTTATTTTAAAGTCACTTTATGCTTGCACACTTTATAATTTTTAAGTGACTTTGTTTTTCCTAAGATCCATGTCCCCATTTTTCCCTTTTTCACTTTATAAAGTCATTTCCTAGGAAAAAGTTGAGTTCCCTATGTAATTTTTCGACTTAGCCTACGGGAACCAATGTGTTGAAGGGGTGAGACTGCAAGAGGATGTAGCATAGGTCAAAATATAGAGTGTTATGGGACACAGAGATCTAGTGGTGGTAAAATTTTTGGCTTGCATAAAAATTCCTTGTAGAGGGTGTGAGGGTAGTGAGATGCCCCAACCAAGGGTAACGGGGGTTGCGATGTGCCAAGGAAAAGAAAAAAAAAAACTTCAACGGGTGCGATGGCCAAAATCTATTGTACTTGTTGAAACATAAAATGTTCTTTTTACAATTACCAAATGAATAAATAATGGAGTTGAAAGTACGTGTACATAGATGTGTGCCCCATTGAAGTATGGCTTGGCCTACAGAGGACACAAGTAGACATTGTTGGAAGGTGGGGGAGGCATTGGTTAGTTTATGTACTACATAGATGAATGGAGGATGATGTTGCGGATGGGAAATTGATGGTGGATGATATGGTGGGTTAATGATAACGCAGAGGGGAATTTAAGGTAACCAAGAACATGATGTGGGAGTCCATAATGGGGTGGATTAGCAATATGATGAGGAAGAAGTATGGGGTTCTTACTCTGGGGTGTAATACTACCAGGACTTTCGATCCTAATGGATAGAATAGTATGAGTGTTAATATGCCAAGGGATAAATATATGTGGGACAACTCATGGAAATGAGAGAGATACCAAATGATGGTACTTGAATGAAATGGAGTTGATGGTACTGTAGAGCTACGTGTGGAGAACCTAAGGATAATTTTCAGAGGGGGGTGATTGGGAAATGAAACTTTGAGTAGAGGGTTAAATAGTATGCTAGTTTGGAATATATAGTTGGAGGAACCAAGGGATCCTAGGACTGACAGTGTAAAGTGGGTCGTGGTTGAAGACCTGCACATTCAAGATAAATACTCGATGTGAAACATATATTTGAAACTAAAACATGTATATAACAGTTGTGTGATAATGACATATGGACATGGGATGCAAACTTATGCCCGAGGTGGCCAAAAGGGGTCCCCGGGGCTCCAGACTAAAATGTGAATCTGAGAGTACCTTTGTGAAGGTGAGGTAATATGGACCCCGTGGGTGTGAACGGTGTGAGAAACAGAGCTCAAACATTCCTAAATAGACGTAAGGAAATTGGGCCAAAGGGAGTATATAAGGGCATGGGGCCCACATAACTACCTCATTTTTACTTGTTGTTGTGGAGGTCTGAGAGTTGTCTACATGAACATTTTTGAGCCATGGCAGAGCAAGTGAGGTCAGATTCGAGTGGCGAGAGACCCAGGTAAGTCATCAAAACCTCCTACATAGTGTAGGCATGTTTTTCGTAGGGTAGAGGGGTCATACAAAGGTTTGTATGGTCATTTGTTTGACTGTGTAGGTGGGATCATGTGGGTGATCCTTTGATCCCCACAAACACATGCACAGGTTTAATTAATAAACTCACGCATAGTGCTCGACTATATCGACGACACTCACACATATGTGCATGGTGTTCATAGTTTCATCCAAGCAGAGGGGGGTTGCACATGTGCACATTTGTTCAAGTGATAGGCGCGTAACCATGCACGGCTGTAAAAATAATAGCCGCACACATGCATGAATTTCAGACAGAAAGTCGCGCCCAAAGTGATGGAATAATTGTGTGATTGTTTGGTGAAGAGTCACGCAGGAGTGCACGACTGTAAGTGAAATAGTCATAGGGAGTGTGTGACTGTAAGTGAAACAATTGCATAGATGTGCACGACTCTTATTAGAATAGTCATGCATATGTATGTGACTATAATAGGAACATTTGTGAAGGGGAAACAATGTGTTTATATGGATTTAATGGGAGTTTTTTCATGATGATGAGCTAATATAGCTTATGTTTTCATGGATGTAGGTGGCTAGTAAGATAGTGAGGATGTCGGTGCAGTAGAGGGAGAAAAACTAGGAGTCTCTTAAGAGAGAGGTGGGAGTTGATACACGGATCCAATGACTTTTGGCCCAGGATAGTTTATTGTTATTTTTTTACTGTGCATTCATTCGTACCTAGGAGTCACTGCTAGAATTCATAGTACGGATGTGGCAGCCAGATTGGAAGTGATTTTCGGTATGTGGGCGAGATCTATGGATTACCATAGACATTGACATTTATTTCATTATTGGGCTCTCATTCGAAGGGGAGTCTTTGGCAGAGTAGTCACGACTTCCAACTGGGGTGTTTGTGGGGGCACTAGCGAAACGATACTACTCAGGGGGAGAAGTTATGAGTGGTGGCTCGATCAACATCAGCTCTATTGACTCACTCGACGTACAATGTTTTGTGTGATGGTGGTCTGAATCTATAGGAAATTGGGGACACGGTGCATTTCTGGTGTGAATATGGTGATTTCAGAGCAGGCCATGAATGGTTAGATGTTTGCATGGACCCGATTGATGTGCATATGTATGGTGGCACAGCTAGACTGGTGTGTAGTGACTCGAGGTGGTGATTTTTCCTTTGGCTCAATTCTATGTGCCTTCATGTTCGAGAGGGTGGTATTATTACGTCCTCGGGCTATTTTGGATTTGTCGACGATGCAGGATCTGAGACCGATGAGGTGGGCACGGCTACTTCCCCGATAGGGCCATGGGGCACTACTTTACCCCTACATTCGAGTGGGTCTGGTGGCAGACCCCTCAGGCATTTTATGAGTTCCCATATCATGGGATGGATTTTCGATGCCATCCAATAATGCTTCTGGTGTCGGGGGAGTACTGGGACGACCAACGTGCGTGTATGATACTTTTTTATTTATCCTTTGTCATTGAGTTTATATATGTGTATATTTCTGGTACTGATAAACCTTACTTGGTTTGGTCATGTAGATGTGGGACCCAATGGCCATGAGGAAAATGTTTCTCGGGGGTTGGCTAACACACAGGTAGAGGAGGGGTAGCCTAAGAGGTGTCATAGATTTGATGATCTGAGGGTACGCCCAGCACATGTAGTGGGGGCAGGACCAGTAGGGGGTCGAGGCATATTTGTGTCGGGGGCACATGATCAGGATATGGAGGAGTTGAGGATGTGCCTCGAGGGTGTCCTGAATGGAGTTCCTAGGGAATTGTGGCTTTGTATCTAGGGAGAGGGTATCCTAGAGTTATGCATTGGTGGGGACCTGCACTAGTGTTCAGTAATTCAATGGGCAGAAGTTGCAGGTCATGCTATGACTGGGAGGATTCCTATTGTGAATAGTCCTCCTGGGCAAGCTCCATTAGTTGGTGATGATGTAGCATGGCTAGGGTCACCCTTTTGTATAAATATGACGAGAGGGACTAGCCATCGATCTAAGGTGTATATGTATATATTTTTGTATCAAACACATGAGAAATCTATATATATGAGTAGACCATTTGAGACATCTGTGTATGTATTTGATATGTGGTTTTGTTTTATTTGTTGATGGATGAATGAAATATGTATGTTAATGTGATAAATTCCAATCTAGTACTTGATTGGCTATGTTATCTTCCATCTGGTTTTGGTTTCTAGAAATATGAGCAAATGTGATTGACTCAAAACTTTGTATCATAAGTTTGAATTGCAAGTACTTGCGATATCGACATGCATCACGAACATGATACACATTGTTGAGTTGTTGGACAATCAGATGAGGATATGATAGGACGATAAGGTGACGAATATGAAGGTGAATAGACTCGGAGAGGAGACCAATGATGAAATCATATTCAAATTGGTTATTGGTGGTGGTGTCGAGGCATATGCTGTTGGACTGGAGCAACACATGGTTGGGGGTGTAAATGGCCCAGGCCACTGAGGCAAGATTCTTGGTCCAGTGGCTAGCTTCGTCCGTGTACCCGATGTTATAAGGAAATGGAGAATTCATTTGTTGACACAAGGACACTTTGTTAGTCTCACATAATGAGAGAGATATAAAAAAGACTAAAAAAAAACTAGGAAAGAAAAGAAAACCTAAGGTAAAATGGTTACGCTCAGGGGTGTAATTTCTTCAACTATAGCCCGTTGACTTATTCCTTGAGGGTAGAACCTTCAGGGTGGACTAGGAGGTAGAAACCTTTAGTAAGACAATGATGGATGATATAAGGTACTCTCCATAGAGATTCTAATTTGTCATGGTCAAGAGTATCGTGGGTGATATCGTAGGCCAACACAAGGTCACCTTCGGTAAGTGACTGAAGGTTAACTTGGCGACCAAAGGTGGCCTTGGGCCGCTTTTTTGTTTCTTCACTGTTTTGTAAGGATGTTCGTTATTCTTCATCAAGTGATTTGAGGTCTAAAAACCATTTCTCAAGCGGTAGTGTGTTGGGTAAGAGATCGATCACAATGCTCATCATTGGGATTTCACACTCAATGGGGAGTGAAGATTAAATTTCGTGGACCAAGTGGAAGGGCTTGAAACTGGTGTCTATTTTGACAGTTGTCTGATATGCCCATAAAAATTGAAAAATCATATGGCGCCAATTGGCTTTGTGTTTGTCAACTGTGCGTTGAATCATAGTTTTGAAAGCTTACTTTGTTGATGACCTCGACTTGCCCATTGGATTGTGGGTAATAGGATGAGACAAACTCATGGGTGAATGTTAATTTGCTCGATAGCTCTAAGAAGATTTCATTCTCAAAATGCTTGTCATGGTCAAAGATGAGTTATAGGGGGGGGGCGAAGTGAGATATGAAATGGTTGAAGAAAAAGTGTGTTGTTGCGTCAACTATATTGTTGAACGTGGGCATTTCTTCATCCCATTTGGTGAAATATTCAACGATGACTATAATGTACTTGTGTCCATCGCTGGATGGAGGGTTGCATGTCATGAAATTAATGTCCCATTTATAGAAGGGGTCAACCATGATTACAAGGTGTAAGAGGGCAGGTGGTGCCCAAGCCTTATGTGCGTATAGATGACATTTGTCCCACCTCTTAACTCTGTGGATGCAGTCATGAAACAAGGTGGGCCAAAAGTAGCCCACCCGAATGATCTTTTGGGTAGTGGACTTTCCAGATAAGTGATTGCCGCATGCACCACTATAGCAGTCATTTAGAACTTCTCTCCCTCTTCCAGGGTGAGGCATCGTCGATGGAGTGTGTTGATGCCTGTACGATAGAGAACATCTCCTATGATGAGGTACCATGAGGCTTGGTGTCGAATGCAATGACAATCGTCCCAAGATAAGTGTGAACCAAATTTTTGGGTTTGGAGATAGACCAGAATATCTCCATACCGTGGGTATGCTGATGATACGAGGAATAAATTATCATCAAGGAAATCCTCATTGATCGAGGGGCTTGCAGAGCCATATGGAAATTCTACGAGGAGTTTTGCGAGGATGATGGATTTCTTTCTCTTTGGGGTGGTAAACTCTTGGTCATATTCTTGGAGAATGATGATCCAGGAGAAAATTTTCCATTGATTTGGAAACGACTCAAGAGATAATGCATGGTGTTGGAATCTACGACTACTTTGGTGGTACAAAGAAAGATATAATGGCGCATATTTTAAACTATGAGAATGACTATGAGGGATAGCTTCTACTCATGATTGTACTTGATAGGTGGCCCATAGAGTTTCTTTCTAATGTAGTATATAACATGTTCACATTGGTCGTCAGCAACCTGAACGAGTACCCTTGCAACCGAAACACCATAGGATGATAGGTAAAGTATCTAATCCCTATCATAGTCCAGGGGACTGATCAAGGGGGCTTTGTTGAGTGCCTCCTTGAGTGAATCGAAGGTGGCCTAGGCATGATGGTCCCAATAAAATAGGATGTCACGATGGAGTAATCATTGGAATTCATGGGCATGAATGGCATAGTCAAGGATGAAACATCATAAGAATTTTTCTTTTCCTTGGAGGCTTTGAAATTGGCGTACTTCTTGGGGCGAGGATCTTGTTGATTGCCTGAAATTTAAGGGGGTATACAGTGATGCCCTATTGGGATACTATGAATCCCAACGGGCGACCTCTAGTTACACAGAAGACACATTTAAGCGGGTTGAGTCGTATGGTGTACCTTTGAAAACATTCGAAGATGATCCATAGATCCTCTATGTGTTGGGAACATTTCTTAGATCGGGTGTTGATGTCATCCAAGTAGGCCAAGATGATGTGAGAGATATCATGGAAGGAGTATGTCATTGCGTGTTGGAAAGTCGCCCACATGTTTTTTAGTCCAAAGGGCATGACGTGATAGGAAAAGGTGCACCACGGGGTTGTAAATGCAATTTTATATTGATTCACCTGTCGAATTTGGATTTGGTTATAGCAAGAAAATTCATCCAGTAGGGAGAGGACTTCATGACTAGCATAGGCATTGATGACTTGATCGATGAAGGGAGTGGGGAATTTGTCTTTGGGACAAGCTTAGTTGAGGTCACGGAAGTTTTTGCAAACTCAAATGGTTCCCTTTTTTTATTGACTAGAATAGGATTTGAAACCCAAGATGTGTATACAATGGGGTATATGAACCCGGATGTACTTAGTTTGTCAATATCAGCTTTGATCTCCATGGATTTTTGGGGGTGGAGAGGGCATTGCTTTTGGCGAATGGGGGCAATGTTAGTCCAAGTGTCAACGTGATGTTAAAAAATGGTTGGGTATAACCTTCGAATTTTAGTGTATGACTAGGCAAACACATCTCAATATTCCTGGAATAAGGCTTTGTATGCTATGATTTCCTTTGGGGAGCATGCTTCCCCAAGGGTGATTTCTTCCATGACATTAGGTTTGACCAAAATGTCGATTTTGATGGTGGGTGAGATATTGGCCATGTTACCTTCTTCAAACATGTTAGGGGCGGGTATTGGATTCTTGAACCAATCTACATGACTAGAAGGGATGAAGTCTTTCACTTCAATGGTATAGACAGGGGAATTTGTTGGTGGTTGAAAGGCATTGTGCACCAGAAAAAGGGATCGATGATGAAAATCATCCTAGGGGTAATCGGGTGTGCATAGGACTTCTAAAATGTCTTCATCAGACTGAAAGGTGATGGAGTATAGGGAGTTTGTAATGAGGAAATGTGGGGTGTCAAGATTTCTCCGGGGATTTTTTGATGGTTGGATATTGTCATTCATCCCTAAGGCAGATGGACCTATGGGATATGAATAAGAACTATCGATATACATCATGAACCAAATATCCATATAGGAACTGGATGTATCATGGTATGGAGGGGGAATCTCGTAAACTGGTGTTACAAGAGGGTTTGGGGGGAAGTCATCAGATCGTGGTAAAATAGAAATAGGGTTCAATGACCGAGGGTTGAGCCGTGGGGGGGTATGTTATGACTACTTGGATGGTGATCATTCATTGTCAAGTTCACCAGGGTTGGTACGTTTGTTGTAATGGGTGGGACGGAGGCCCTCCAATGTGTGTTTCTCTCAATGGTGAGTGGACAACGATATGTATAATGGTCCATCTGGTAACATAGTGCATAATAGCATTGGATGCACTCATTTACTGATGTAGATACATGGAGAATTCCATTCATTGGTTTTACCAAGGAGATGGGTTGGCATGATTTGGGTAATGTGGTAAGGCACATTGTTGCAAGAGTGTCCCAAAACTGAAGAAGGGTCGGGCAATTGTGTGTATAATAGTTGTATTGAGAAAAAATGGTGCAAGCATGCCTGGATCTAAAACTGGGAGGTTTGGAGGAAGAAGTCTTCGAGGAGGCTAGTGCGGTGACTGGTGTAGGTAGTAGTGGTGTACTTATGGGATTTGGAGTGAGATTCCATAAATCGGTTAAGGTGGAGAAGATATTGGTAGGGTGTCCAATGGTGTTGCATAATGCGCATGGGGGTGGTATGCGGGGTGTGGAAGGGAGAGAAGGTTCCTTTTTTTTGTGTGTGTCATGTTGTTTTGTGGAAGAGCCCCTCATTCCTGAGGCATCGTCTCCTATAGTGGTGATTTTTTAAAATTATGTGATCTGTTGGGTGAGTGGATGGATGAGCCATTGATCACGGTAATGTGACTGTGGGTTGTAGTGGAAGAGATAAACCTAGTACCATAGTTGGTGGTTCTAGATACCATACATGGATGGCGATGACCATATTTGGTAAGGTGAGGGTAGCCACAAATTTATATGTTATTACTCCTCGGGGAGGATAAAATAAGGGTATTTGGGTAATGGCCTATGGGACCATATTCCACACATGGATTTGACCCATGGGTGGTGGAATCTCCAATGTTTAATCCTGAGGAGTTTGTATGGGGAGTTTGTTAGGAAATATTGTAGTGGGTTGGGAAGGACTGAAGGTGGAGTTTGATGGGTGTTTGATGTACAGTGGGTCTTGTATCTCGACTCAATTGATCACGACCACACACACAATGGTGGTGGTGGAGTTGGGTTTTGGGAAGCCTTAGTATGTACCGAGCAAAGATGGATCCTGGAATATCCCTTGTCCAACGTCTATCATTGGGACTAGGTCAATGCTCAAGAAGATCAATGGAAGCATGTTATCAATGTGTTTTGATTAGTTGGGTTTGTGGTGGGTCAATTCATAAATGGTGACAATTTTCCCATTGTGAGGGAAGAGCATGGTACGAAAGACCGAGGAAGTTACAACCTACATGGCGTACATGTAGCTTCACCTGAAGAGGATATTATAATCCAATTGGGTATAGATGAATTCTATGTAGATGATAATTTTTCCCCCCCCAACTCAACCGAAACATTTTGATATAAGACTTTTTGTTGGGATGGGTGATCATCATAAGCTCGGAGCATGATTTTCGAGGGGATCAACTTGGGTGAACCAAGATGTTTGCATATTGATTTGGACATGATGAAAGTGGATGCTCCTTCATATATGATGCAATGATGGACCATGATATTCCATATTTTGACAGGAATATGGAATGTGAATAAAAATGGAAGTCGTCGGTCTACTTTGTCTAAGTCAAATGTGATTAAATGGGTGTGTGCAGAATCTACTGCCCCCAATTGTGAAAGTAATGCCTTTCATTAGGAAGGGAATGTTCGAAGGAATTCCATAACTGAAATGGTATTGTGTGATTGAGAAATATTGTCAATAATACTATAGCTATGGGTGGTTATCCAGATGGATATCGGGGGCCACCCACCTTTTGCAACTGGCTCAAAATAGTTTTCTAACAATTTTGGCAATTTACTATTTTTAGTAGTTTTAACTTCCGAGGCCATTTTGAGGGCCTAAATGATGGTTTTTCGGGACTGATCTGCTCAATGATATCCAAATGCATTATTGATGCCCCAAAATGAATCTCCTTGATGATACCTTTCCAACAGGCTATCACACACCTAAAATGAAGATCGTATGCAAAAGTTACGACCCTGGGAAGTTGATGTACTAACTTACCCAAACGGGGGCCACATGACTTTTTGCGCTTCATCTCCTGGGGTTAGATTTTTGGATGTCTAGGGTTTTTGGAATTCTTTTTTATTGCAAAAAGGCCTTCAGAGCCTCATTGTAATGATCTTCTTGTGAATGCGAGTAGCCACCACAGCTCTTCTCAGAGATAAGCTACCACCACTCTAGCGAGTCTTTCACTCTATATTTTTACAATCTCTATAAATTTCTTTGATTAATAGAAATCATGTATTACTGTATATCTATGTTTATGGTTGCATCTCTGACACATTTTTGTTATATTATTGAATATCTGTGATATCTTTGTTCATTTCTTTATTATATCTCTGCTTTCATTTCGCGCCGAAAATAATCTAGATCAGTGATATCAGAGCAGGCTTCTCTTGAACATTTTTTCAGTGCATGTCTACGATGAGGTCCGATTATAGCAAGTCGGGTCTCGAGCTTGTCTCTCTTGAAGACAATGTCTCTCGCACACCCAAGAAACCCTCAATGGTAGAAGAAAAAAAAAATGAAGGAGCGGACGATCCTATCAATTTGTTGCTTGAGCAAGCTCTCATGCGACAAAGGGACGAAATGATGGAGAATTTTTCACACATCCTTCAACGCTTGTCGATAGCAGCAGGCACATCGTCATCAAGTGGCCACTTTGGAGGCACCTTACCTTTCAAGGTACAAGTTAATTTTGATATTCCTATATTTGAAGGACAAATAGATGCATAAGCCCTAGAAAAATGGTTAACTCTGCTAGAAGGTTATTTCTCTGTTCACAATTTTTCCAACAAATAAAAGATCACCTTCGCACTCCTTAAAGCTCTCCCTCATGTTAAACATTGGTGGGAAACTTACTGGGATCAAAGTTTGAGAGAGGAGTCTGGAATATATGGGGTCGATCCCACATGGGATTTTTTTGTGGATGCGGTAAAGGAACAATATTACCCCGTTGGCAACTATGAGGACCAGTACATGAGATGGACCACACTGTGGCAAGAGAGGATCCAAGAAGTTTCAGAGTTCACCAACACCTTTCATACCTTGTGAACCAAACTGGGTATAAAAGACTCTGAGTGAAATTTGGTTCTGAAATACCATGGGGCTCTACACAGATACATCCAAACCGAAATGGATTTTCTGGACATCTCATCACTCGGTGATACTTATTGATATGTTGCTAAAATCGAGCATAAATTTAAGCACCGGAACAAATGAGAGTTTGGGTTCGCAAATCCGCAACAACCAAAGTATGACAAAGATAGCCCTAACAAATAGTCTCCCAAAAACTAGTCCAAGTCATAGGAAAAGAACGGTCATGGAAAGACAAAGAAGGACACTGGAAAATGGTGCAATTTCAACAAAATCCCCTAGCACAACACCGATGAATTTCTCTCAAAAAATTCATTGGTGGTCGAGATCAAAGACAAAGATCCAAAACCTGATTCTGAATCTGATTCTAAAAATAATGCTAAAGGATAGATCCTTGACGTGGACCCCACTTTTATTGTCATCACCGCAACAATTCAACCAGAAGAACCAACGGATCCTGAAGAGGGGGACTGCCTTTTTCATTCAAAGATGTGGGTGAAGGGGACCCCACTGCATTTTATTGTTGATAGCAAAAGTCGGAAGAACCTCATCTCAATAGAGGTCATCAAACAATTGGGGTTGTCAACCACACCACACCCACAACCATACAACATCGGGTGGCTTTGCCAAGGATGAGATCTCGATGTCAACCAACAATGTCGATGGTCATAGGGCATCCAACCCTTCAAGGATGAGGTATTATGTGATGTTTCCCCACTGGATGTATGTGATGTTCTCTTGGGCCAACCATATATGTGGAGACGCCATGTTGTTTATGAGTCTTGACCCCATAGTGTCATTTTTACTTTGGGGGGTCATCTCTAAAGAATACTAGAGGTAGTTCTCACTACTGTTCCACCTAAAAAGTGTCGCAAGGTAGTATCTCATACTACAAAATTCAGCTTCTTCATAATATGTTCAAAAGGGGAATAGAAGGACACTGCAACCACTACAGCCTCGCCCCAAACACCTTCTATCAAACAGAAATAGGTCGACAAGGTTGCAACAAAGAGAAAATATTCCTTTTGCACATCATCCTCTCATGTATCCCAACTTTTTGAACAACCTCAACCTCAACAGGTTCGTGACAGACTTCCACAAACTAAACAACGCGACGTCTCAAGCAAGGCAAGCAACTCACCAAGATGCAGATTTAGAAAATGATTTTCCATCTTCCTCAAAAACTCAACATAATGGAGATGATTTCTTCCTAATGAGGTAGAATTGATCCGTATGGATATCAGTGGCCACCCACCTTTTCCAACTGGCTCAAAATAGTTTTTTGACAATTTTGGCAATTTATTATTTTTAGTAGTTTTAACTTCCAAGGACATTTTGAGGGCCTAAATGAAGTTTTTTTGGGATCAATATCCTCAATGATAATAAAATCAATCTCCTCTGTGATACCTTTCCAACGAGCTATCACACGCCTAAAATGGAGATAGTATGCAAAAGTTACGACCCCGAGAAGTTGATGTACTAACTTACCCAAATGGGGCCCACATGGCTGTTGGCGCTTCATCTCCTAGGGTTAGGTTTTTGGATGTCTAGGATTTTTTTCATTCTTTCTTATTGTAAAAGGGCCCTCATAGACTCATTGTAATGATCTTCTTGCGAATGGGAGTAGCTACAACATCTCTTCTCAGAGATAAGTTGCCACCATTCTAGTGAGTCTTTCGCTCTATATTTTTACAGTCTCTCTACATTTCTTTAATTAATAGAAATCATGTATTACTATATATATGTGTTTATGGTTGCATCTCTGATACATTTCTATTATATTATTTTATATCTGCGATATCTCTGTGCATTTCTTTATTATATCTCCACTCTCATTTCGTGCCGAAAATAATCCTGATCAGTGGTATTAAAGCAGGCTGCTCTTGATCATTTTTTCAGTGCATGTCCCCGACGAGGTCCAATATAGAAAGTTGGGTCTTGATATTGTCTCTCTTGAACACAATCTCTCTCGCACACCCAAGAAACCCTCAATGGTGGAAGAAATAAGAAACGAAGGAGTAGACGATCTTATCAATGTGTTGCTTGAGAAAGCTCTCACGCGACAGAGGGACGAAATGATGGAGAATTGTTCCCACATCCTTCAATGCCTGCCGATAGCAGAAGGTGCGTCGTTATCAAGTGACCACTTTGGAGGCACCTCACCTTTCAAGGTACAAGTTAATTTTGATTTTCCTGTATTTGAAGGATAGATAGATGCAGAAGCCCTAGAAAAATGATTAACTCTGCTAGAAGGTTATTTCTCTGTTCACAATTTTTTCGACAAAGAAAAGATCACCTTTGCACTCCTTAAATCTCTCCCTCATGTTAAACATTGGTGGAAAACTTACTAGGAGCAAAGTTCCACATAGGAGTTTGGAATATATGGGGTCGATCCCACTTGGGGATTTTTTGTGGATGTGGTAAAGGAACAGTATTACCCCATTGGCAACTATGAAGACCAGTACATGAGATGGACCACACTGCAAAAACAGAGGGGCCAAGAAGTTTTGGAGTTCACCAACACCTTCCATACCTTGCACACCAAGATGGGTGTCAAAGACTCTAAGCGACATTTGGTTCTAAAATATCATGGAGCTCTACACAAATACATATAGACTGAAATGGATTTTCTGGACATCTCATCACTCGTTGTTGCTTATCGATATGCTGTTAAAATCGAGTAGAAATTTAATCACCAGAAAAAATGGGAGTTTGGGTCCGCAAATCCGCAACAACCAAAGTATGACAAAGACGGCCCTAACAAATAGTCTCTCGAAAACCAGTCCAAGGCACAGGAAAAGAAGGGTCACGAAAAGACAAAAAAGGACACCGAAAAATGGTGCAATTTCCACAAAATCCCTTGGCACAACATCGATGAATGTCACTCAAAATAGTCATTGGTGGCTAAGATCAAAGACAAAGAGTCGAACCCTAATTCAGAATTTGATTCTGAAAATAATCATAAAGGATAGATCATTGACGTGGACCCCACTGCTATTGTCGCGACCCCAACATTTTAACCAAAAGAACCAACAGATCCTGAAGAGGGGGAGCACCTTTTTCATTCACAGATGTGGGTGAAGGGGACCTCGTTGCATTTTATTGTTGATAGCGGAAGCCAGAAGAACCTCATCTCAACAGAGGTCGTCAAATAGTTGGGATTATCGACCACACCACACCCGCAGCCATACAACATGGGGTGGCTTTGCCAAGGATGGGATCTTCGTGTCAGCCAACAATGTCAATTTTCATTTAGAATCCAACCCTTCAAGGATGAGGTATTATGTGATGTTTCCCCACTGGATGTCTGTGATGTTCTCTTTGGCCAACCATATATGTGGAGACACCATGTTGTTTATGAGTCTCGACCTCGTAGTCTCATTATTACTTTGTGGGGTCATATCTACAGAATACCAGAGGTAGTTCCAACTATTGTTCCACCTAAAAAGTACTGCAAGGTAGTATCTCATACTGTAAAATTCAGCTTCTTCATAATCTGTTCAAAAGGGGAACAGAAGGACACTGCAACCACTATAGCCTCGCCCCAAGCACCATCTATCAAACAGAAGCAGGTCGACAAGGTTGCAGCAAAGTGAAAATATTCCTTCTACACATCGTCCTCTCATGTATCTCGACTTGTTGAATAACCTCAACCTCAATAGGTTCATGACAGACTTACACAAACTGAACAACGCAACGTCTCCAGCAAGGCAAGTAGCTCACCAAGATGCAGATTTTGAAAACGCTTTTCTCCCTCCGTCGAGAACCCAACGAAATGCAGACCATTTCTTCCTCGTTAGGTGGAGTTTATCCATATAGATATTGGTGGCCACCCACCTTTTCCAACTAGCTCAAAATAGTTTTCTGACAATTTTGGCAATTTACTATTTTTAGCAGTTTTAACTTCCGAGGCCGTATTGAGGGCCTAAATGAAGGTTTTTTAGGATTGAGCTCCTCAATGAGATCCAAATACATGATTGAGCCCCCAAAATGAATCTCCTCGATGATACCTTTCCAACGGGCTATCACATGCCTAAAATGGGATCGTATGAAAAAATTACGACCACGTGAAGTTGATGTACTAACTTACCCAAATGGGGCCCACATGACTTTTGGCGCTTCATCTCCTAGGGTTAGGTTTTTGGATGTCTAGGGTTTTTGGAATTATTTTTTATTGTAAAAATGCCTTTAGAGCCTCATTATAATTATCTTCTTGTGAATGCGAGTAGTTGCCACATCTCTTCTCAAAGATAAGCTGTCACCATTCTAGCGAGTCTTTCACTCTGTATTTTTACAGTCTCTCTACATTTATTTGATTAATAGAAATCATGTATTATTGTATATCTATGTTTATGGTTTCATCTTTGATACATTTTTGTTATATTATTGAATATCTGCAATATCTCTATGCATTTCTTTATTATATCTCCGCTCTCATTTTGTGCTGAAAATAATCTGGATCAGTGGTATTAGAGGAGGCTGCTCTTGATCATTTTTTCAGTGCATGTCCCCGACGAGGTCCAAGTATAGCAAGTTGGGTCTTGATATTGTCTCTCTTGAAGACAATCTCTCTCTCACACCCAATAAATCCTCAATGGCAGAAGAAAACAAAAATGAAGGAGCAGACGATCCTATCAATCTGTTCCTTGAGCAAGCTCTCACGCGACAGAGGGACGAAATGATGGAGAATTTTTCCAACATCCTTCAATGCCTGCCGATAGAAGCAAGTGCATCATCATCAACCGACCACTTTGGAGGCACCTTGCCTTTCAAGGTACAAGTTAATTTTGATATTCCTATATTTGAAGGATAGATAGATGCAGAAGCCCTAGAAAAATGGTTAACTCTGCTAGAAGGTTATTTCTCTATTCACAATTTTTTCGACAAAGAAAAGATCACCTCCAGACTCCTTAAAGCTCTCCCTCATGTCAAACATTTGTGGGAAAATTACCAGGAGAAAAGTTCCACAGAGGATTCTGGAATATATGGGGTCGATGCCACTTGGGATATTTTTGTGGATGCAATAAAGGAACAGTATTACCCTGTTGGCAACTATGGGGACCAGTACATGAGATGGACCACACTGTGGCAAGAGAGGGGCCAAGAAGCTCTAGAGTTCACCAAAACCTTCCATACCTTTCACACCAAGCTGGGTATCAAAGACTTCGAGCAACATTTGTTTCTGAAATACCGTGGGGCTCTACATGGATACATCCATACTGAAATGGATTTTCTGGACATCTCATCACTCTGTTCTTCTTATCGATATGCTATTAAAATCGAGAAAAAATTTAATCACCAGAACAAACGGGAGTCCAAGTCCACAAATCCGCAATAACCAAAGTATGACAAAGACGGCCCTAACAAACAGTCTCCCGAAAATCAGTCCAAGACACAGGAAAAGAAGGGTCACGGAAAGACAAAGAAGGACACCGGAAAATAGTGCAATTTCCACAAAATACCCTGGCACAACACCAATGAATGTCACTCAAAATAGTCATTGGTGGCTGAGATCAAAGACAAAGAGTCGAACCCTGATTTTGAATTTGGTTCTGAAAATAATGATAAAGGACAAATCATTGATGCGGACCCCACTGCTCTTGTCATGACTGTAGAAATTCAACCATAAGAACCAACAAATCCTGAAGAGGGGGGATCACCTTTTGCATTCAAATATGTGGGTGAAGGGGACCCCGCTACATTTTATTGTTGATAGCAGAAGCCAGAAGAACCTAATCTCACCAAAGTTCATCAAATAGTTGGGGTTGTCGACCACACCACACCCACAACCATACAACATCGGGTGGCTTCACCAAGGAAGAGATCTCCATGTCAACCAATAATGTCAATTGTCATATGACATCCAACCCTTCAAGGATGAGGTATTATGTGATGTTGCCCCACTGGATGTCTGTGATGTTCTCTTGGGCCAACCATATATGTGGAGACGCCATGTTGTTTATGAGTCTTGACCTCGTAGTGTCATTGTTACTTTGGGGGGTCATCTATACAAAATACGAGAGGTAGTTTTGACTATTGTTCCACCTAAAAAGTGTCAGATGGTAGTATCTCATACTACAAAATTCAGCTTCTTCATAATCTATTCAAAAGGGGAACAAAAGGACATTGAAACCACTACATCTTCACCCCAAACACCTTCTATCAAACAGAAGCAAGTCGACAAGGTTGCAGTAAAGCACAAATATTCCTTCTGTACATTTTCCTCTTAGGTATCCCAACTTTTTGAACAGCCTCAGCCTCAACAGGTTTGTGACAAACTTCCACAAACTAAACAACATGATGTCTCTAGTAAGGCAAGCAGCTCACCAAGATGCAGATTTAGAAATCATTTTTCCCTCTCCCCCAGGAAATAAATGAAATGGAGACCATTTCTTCCTAAGGAGGGAGGATTGATCCATATGGATATCTATGGCCACCCACCTTTTGCAACTAGCTCAAAATAGTTTTCTGACAATTTTGGCAATTTACTATTTTTAGCAATTTTAACTTTCGGGGCTAGTTTGAGGGCCTAAATGAAGGTTTTTTTGGATAGAGATCTTAAATATGGCCAAAGGAATTATTTCTCCCCAAAAATAAATCTCCTCAATGATACCTTTCCAACAGGCTATCACATGCCTAAAACGGAGATCGTATGCAAAATTTACGACCCCGGGAAGTTGATGTACTAACTTACCCAAATGGGGCCCACATGACTTTTGACGCTTCATCTCCTAGGGTTAGGTTTTTGGATGTCTAGGGTTTTTGGCATTCTTTTTTATTGTAAAAAGGCCTTCACAGCCTCATTGTAATGATCTTCTTGTGAATGCGAGTAGCCACCACATCTCTTCTCAAAGATAAGTTGCCCCCATTCTAGCGAGTCTTTCACTCTGTATTTTTATAGTCTCTGTACATTTCTTTGATTAATAGAAATCATGTATTACTGTATATCTGTGTTTATGGTTTCATATCTGATCCATTTATGTTATATTATTGAATATCTGTGATATCTATGTGCATTTCTTTATTATATCTCCGCTGTCATTTCGTGCCGAAAATAATCTGGATCAGTGGTATCAGAGTAGGATGCTCTTGATCATTTTTTCAGTGCATGTCCCCAACAAGGTCCAAGTATAGAAAGTTGGGTGTCGAGCTTGTCTCTATTGAAGAAAATCACTCTCACACACCCAAGAAACCCTCAATGGAGGAAGAAAACAAAAACGACGGAGAAGACGATCATATCAATCTGTTGCTTGAGCAAGCTCCCATGCGACTGAGGGACGAAATGATGGATAATTTCACCCATATCCTTCAATGCCTACCGATAGCAACAGGCACATCGTCATCAAGAAGCCACTTTGGAGGCACCTCGCCTTTAAAGGTACAAGTTAATTTTGATATTTCTATATTTGAAGGATAGATAGATGCAGAAGCCCTAGAAAAATGGTTAACTCTGCTTGAAGGTTATTTCTCTGTTCACAATTTTTCTGAAAAAGAAAGGATCCCCTTCGCATTCCTTAAATATCTCCCTCATGTCAAACATTGGTGGGAAACTTACTCAGAGAAAAGTTCCACGGAGGAGTCTGGAATATATGGGGTCGATCCCACTTGGGATTGTTTTGTGGATGCGGTAAAGGAACAATATTACCCCGTTGGCAACTATGAGGACTAGTACATGAGATGGACCACACTGTGGCAAGAGAGGGGCCAAGAAGTTTTGGAGTTCACCAACACCTTCCATACCTTGCACACCAAGATGGGTATCAAATACTCCTAGTGACATTTGGTTCTGAAATACCGTGGGGCTCTACACAGATACATCCAAACCGAAATGGATTTTTTACACATCTCATCACTCGATGTTGCTTATCGATATGCTGTTAAAATTGAGCAGAAATTTAATCACCAGAACAAATGGGAGTTCGGTTCTGCAAATCTGCAACAACCAAAGTATGAAAAAGACAGCCCTAACAAACAGTCTCCCAAAAACTAGTCCAAGACATAGGAAAAGAAGGCTCACGGAAAGACAAAGAAGGACACCGAAAAATGGTGCAATTTACACAAAATCCCCTGGCACAACACCAATGAATTTCATTCAAAACATCCATTGGTGGTCGAGATCAAAGATAAAGAGCCGAACCCTGATTCAGAATATGATTCTATAAAATAGTCGTAAGGGACAAATCATTTACGCAGACCCCACTGCTATTGTCGCAACCAAAGCAATTCAACCAGAAGAACCAACAAATCCTGAAGAGGGGGAGCACCTTTTTCATTCACATATGTGGGTGAAGGGGACGCTGCTGCATTTTATTATTGATAGCAGAAGCCAGTAGAACCTCATCTCAGTAGAGGTCGTCAAATAGTTCGGGTTGTCGACCACACCACACCCGCAGCCATACAACATCGGGTGGATTTTCCAAGGATGAGATCTTCGTGTTAGCCAAAAATGTCAATTGTCATATAGCATCCAACCCTTCAAGGATGAGGTATTGTGTGATGTTGCCCCACTGGATGTCTGTGATGTTCTCTTGGGCCAACCATATATGTGGAGATGCCATGTTGTTTATGAGTCTCGACCTCGTAGTGTCATTGTTACTTTGGGGGGTCATCTCCACAGAATACTAGAGGTAGTTCCAACTACTGTTTCACCTAAAAGGTGTCACAAGGTAGTATCTCATACTACAAAATTCAGCTTCTTCATAATATGTTCAAAAGGGGAATAGAAGGACACTGCAACCACTACAACCTAACCCCAAGAACCTTCTGTCAAACGGAAGTAGGTCAACAAGGTTGCAGCGAAGTGAAAAGATTCCTTCTGCACATCATCCTCTCATGTATCTTGACTTTTTGAACAGACTGAACCCAAACAGGTTTGTGATAGACTTCCACAAAATGAACAATGCGACGTCTTCAACAAGGCAAGCAACTCACCAAGATGCAGATTTAGAAAATGCTTTTCCCTCTCCCCCGGGAACTCAATGCAAAGGAGACAATTTCTTCCTAAGGAGGGAGTATTGATCCAGATGGATATCAATGGCCACCCACCTTTTCCAACTGGCTCAAAATATTTTTCTGACAATTTTGGCAATTTACTATTTTTAGCAGTTTTAACTTTCGGGGCCATTTTGAGGGCCTAAATGAAGGTTTTTCAATATTGAGATCCTTAGTGATAAACAGAGGCATGATTGAGCCCCCAAAATTAATCTCCTCGAATATACCTTTCCAACGGGCTATCACATGACTAAAACGGAGATCGTACGCAAAAGTTACAACCCCAGGAAGTTGATGTACTAACTTACCCAAACGGGGCCCACATGACATTTGGCGCTTCATCTCCTAGGGTTCGGTTTTTGGATGTCTAGGGTTTTGTGAATTATTGTTTATTGTAAAAATTCCTTCAAAGCCTCATTGTAATTATCTTCTTGCGAATGTGAGTAGCCACCACATCTCGTCTCAGAGATAAGCTGCCACCATTCTAGCGAGTCTTTCACTTTGTATTTTTACAGTCTCTGTACATTTATTTGATTAATAGAAATCGTGTATTATTGTATATATGTGTTTATGGTTTCATCTATAATACATTTCTATTATATTATTGAATATTTTTGATATCTCTGTGCATTTATTTATTATATCTCTGCTCTCATTTCATGCCGAAAATAATCTGGATCAGATGGCCCTAGCATGAGGGTTATGCACATTCTTGTGCAAGAGTGCACAGGACATGCAGACGATGGATTTAGTTTTAGGACGAGGGATCATCAATGGCTATCCATTTAGTGGTTGGGGAGCATCCAAAGTGGTGGGTAACAGATAAGGGGATTTACATTATCGGCGATTGCGAGTTTGTAATAGGATTTCCTCTTCAGTATTGAGGAGGATACTGTGGTCGATGGTGTGCCCTGGATGGGGTTGTTCAGGTGGAGGAAACTACCCCTGTGGGTGTGGGAATTGGATGCCCTCTAGTTGATTAATAATGAATCCTTTATTTGGGATAAGGTTTTGTAATACCATTGATAGTGGTGGTGGTATATAATAAGGAGGTCCTTGAGGTGTACCTTGAGGGTTGGGAGTCTGTTGAGGATTCATGGCATCCTTCATCTATTTATAGTTGGTGATTTGAGGGAAATGGTGAGTGTAATGGACATATTCACCACACAATGCGCAAGGGTAATTGGTTCAAAGGTTTTTTATTTTTCCATTGTCGTGGTTGCCCATTATTATTTCCCCCTTGGGGGTTTTGGTTGGTTTGGCCCTGGTTTCCCCTAGCTTGGGGGTTTTGTTGAGGGGGGTTCCCTCCTTGTCCCTGGTTCTTATTCTTTCCTTTATTTTGTTTATTTTTGGGTTGGTGAGGTGGATTGGTCATATTCAACTATTCAAAAGCTTGAAACTATTGAAGAGGGGAAGGTTGGGTGAAATTGACCCCCACCTAGTGTTGTCCATGTGGGGGTGTGATAGGTTGTGGTGAAATTGGGAAGGGATAACATGAGTTACCTTGTGGGGGTCCATATGGGTTTTAATAAGTGGAGGTTGCTCCATTATTACTAGGTGGATAGGACTTGTTGGTGGAGGAACCAGTTGTAGGAGAGGGATTGGTTAGGGAAGGGATGTGGGTAGTTGGGTACTCATGTGGGGAAGAGGAGGTGCCATGAATGGTGGTGGGGAGGGGTTGGGAAGGATAATATGAGGCTCCCCCATATGATTTAAAGTATGGTTTGGTCCCATATACAGGTACCAGATGTGTGTGTGGTTGAATATGAGCCATGGAACCAATCAACCCATTAGCAGTGTGAAATTTTCCAGGTTCGTCTTGACTGAAGGGAAAAGGACAAGGAGAATATGGAAGTACTATGTATAGGTACCCTGAATGGGAGTAGATGAGGTCAAACTGTTGTTCCTTAGTGATGGCTTCATCTTCCATTTGGGGAATGGTTGTGGCCACGTCTTTATCAAGGGTAGGAATGAGCAATCAGAGGAACCAATCTAGCCTTTTTTGTGGGGTGGTGTCCTCTTTACAAAGTTTTTGACATCTGCACCATTCATAAATATGGTCTAAAATGTGAGTAGTGGTATTTTGTTTGCATTCTGACAATATTTCAAAATCGGTATCATGATGGATAGGGAGTTGAAAAAATGACAGGAATTCTTTGGCTAATGATTCAAATGTTGAGTGGGCTCTGGAATTATCGTCCATGTACCATTTGGATATTGTACCAATGAGGGTTCTCTGAAATAACCATAGACAAATGGAATCTCCCACTATGCCATTGGAAGAAAACCATAATTGCAAGGACATGACATGGTTGGTGGGGTCTTCTCCAACTTTCCCTTCAAGATTAGGGATGTCTAAAGGTAGTTTTGTGGGCATATTCACCTAGGTGGGGTCATGTAACATGGGATCATTTTTCAGTTTGGTTAGATTAGGTATATTGAGTAAATCCAAAATGGCATGATAGGAGTGGGTCTTGCCATGTTATGGGAGGAAGTGATTCATTAGGATCTTGTACTTTGTAAAACCGTTTGGGCTCTGCCTCCTTGTCGTGGAGGGTTTTTTTGGGAGTTTCTCGGGATATTGGTTCCAATAAAAGTGGCTCCTAGTAATCTTGAGCCTAGTATTATGGCACTAACTGGTGTTTGCTATGGTATTGTTGATGTCTCAGCGAAATTAGGAACACCGCCCAAAATTGGGGGTAAATTTCTCGAGCATCTAGAACGATGGGGATACTGTGGTTCCCCTATGGTTCTATACTAGAAGTGGGTGTGTGTAAATGGTGGTGAGGAATGATAGGACTAGATGCTTTCAAATTACTTTAAACAATGTATTCATAGAATTGCATTTACTTCAAGTGGTGAAAATCATACATCAAGAAAATGTGAAAAGTGGTTTGATATTTTTGTAACTCCTCATGGGGAAAATAATAAATCAAATAACAAGTGCTTGTGTCCTATCCAACGTAACATAATTTCTCTCAAATAACATTGTACCTCCAAAAAATCTCTCGACAGTGGGTCCAGAAACCACTTGAGGAGAAACTAGTGAAGGGACAAAAAATAAGTTATAATGAGCGATGAAGGGGGAATAACCCAGAAGTACTTGAGATATTTCCCAACAACCATTCAAATTTTGACTGAGGTACGATTGTAGCCCACAGATGCCACCTTAGGTAGATAAATACTAAGTTTTGGCTACTAAGATACCTCCATCAAGCACGGCATTTAGATTTTCAACCTCAAAAATCGGTCACAGGCTAGATGCTTTCGAAGGGTTGGGTGACCCAAGGAGGCACGCACAGAACAACTGGACCTCGAACTTCGACCCTTGATGGGTGTCTCCCTGCCTTATGGTATAGAAATGATTGAGTGGGATGATTTTTTCACCCTAATTCACAACTTTCTAAGTTTCAAATGAGAAATGATGATGGGGAGTTATTTGGATCCATGCCCCAAAATCATAACTTAGACTACCAAATTATTTTTTGTTCCTCTTGTGGAGGTTATAAAGTGGGTTGCTTATGGTTGTTTTTAGAAATTGAAATAGGGTTGTGAAGTTGGGGTCATGAGCCAACTTCCTTCTTTATGAAGGTGTGCACAAAGACCCTTTTTCTAAACAAATGAAGCCCATGAGAGTTTCAAGTATTTAGCAAAAAAGGTTTTGTAATGAGTGAGAGTGTGTGAAAGGAGTGGTGATGTTGAAACAAGTTTTTAATAAATTAAATTCAATATTTTAGCATGGTGGACATTGTGTGGTCCTTTACTTATCTTGGTTAAATAACTTACTAACTTTTTTCAAAATGACCCTTGCAAGTGAAAGGAAATCCTAAGCTATCATGGCGGATATGATAATCCTTAATTGGACCCTTTATCTTCCTAAGGCATTTTGTAATATAGAAAACTTGAAACTAGTCCTATATTGTGAGAATGTGGTCATGTGTGGGCCCTTAAAACTTCTTTAAACTCCTTAGGTGACTTACTCTAAAAATTTGAAATAGAATTGAATGTATGTGGGCATATGGGCCCTTACAACTCTTTTAAGATTATTTTTCAGCAAGTAAGTTGAGAGGATTGGCCTCTCTTTGAAAGTGGTTTGATTTACCAAGGGAGATGGAGACTTATCTAATAAACCTCTTTTTTTTTTTTCCAACATCACATTAAGGTGCGAGGAAATAACATACTACAATATTGGTTTAGATGGTCTTCTAGTCCCGGTTTAATTTTATGACTTTGTAAAATGATATCTTTGTTCTGAATTTCAAATGAAAAACCTTTTAAGTCATCCACATGGAAATCAAGGAAATCAAAAGCGTTGTGGGTCCTTTTAATCTCCCTAATTACCTATGTGTGATGTGGGGTTTATGTATGCAAGAATGAGATCTTATCCTAATTTTACTGGATTTTACAAAGTGCTAAAATCAAATCTAAACTACTGAGTGGCAGTGGGAAACTTCAAGCCTTAAAATTTTGCAAAATTAAGACAGGTGCACGATAGAATTAGAAAAATGCATGTGTAGAGAATAGACCATGCAGTTGGAGAGTTATGAAAGAGTGAACATGTCTGTGGACCACATGTATATTCATCCTGAACCCACGTGCAAATAGAGAATTTGGCGGGACGAAAATTTTGAAAAAGTTCTCTTACTCTGGGGTGAAATTATGCTCTCAAAGGATGAAATTAGGTCGGTTTTGACCCTTGCACATGCAAACAAGTAAGAAAGAGAAATATAATAGTCCAATTGGGGAGAATTTTGATTCAAATTCCCAGTATGTTTGCCAATATCTTGGGTTCCTTTTGTCACAAGGATGAGCAAAAGGAGGTCCCTTAACTGTCTAGTTAGGATATCCAGAAAGCACAACAGAGAGTTAGTTGGTTATTGGCTCAACTAACATAAAGAAACAAGAAATAAAAAAAAATGAAATAAATATAAACTAACAAAACAATCACTTGTAATGAATGCACAAGGAAAACACAAGAGAGATATACCAAGTAAACTGATCTTCGAATTGATACTCCTTGGAGAAATATGGGAACTTATGAGTCCCCTCTTCCTCCTTGGGAAGGATATTTAGTCCCCAAGTACAAGGTATTATTTCTAATATCAATGGCTAATGAAGGAAAATGGTGAAGAAAAGAGTGACGGTCTACTCAAGAGGAGAGAATCCTAACACTTGCTATGGATTACCAAATCTTTCTAAGAGGAAGATGGCTTCCCAAAACTAAAAATGAGCAGCATAAAAATACTGAAATGCTTCTTCGTTTTTACATACAATGGCCCATTATTTATAGGAGGATGGCAAGATTTTTCTTAACTAGTTCCAAATGTGAATGAGAGGCCCTTGGAGGTACTTCCCATACTTTTCAGTGATCCGAAGGTGAAATTTGGGGGCAATTTTGGGTATGGGGAAGATTCCCTTCATCCCAAAAGTGGTTGAGGCCCAACCAAACTCATCAATGTGTCGTGTTTGTGTCTGTGAAAGTCTTTTGAATGTCAATGATGCACTCTATTCACTGTGCACATTGTACACCATGTTAGCTTGCATGTATGTGCATGCGCTCCTTTGGTTGAATGTGCATGGATTTCCAGAACCACTTTTACATAGTTTTATGATTGTCTTTTCAAACTGAGTGTAATCCTTCCATGAATATCGGTAGTATGTTTTGTTTGTGTTAGTTGTTTCTTCATCCATTATCTATATTTGTAGTGAGCCATTTTTCAGTGATAACACCATGTGTCACTTGGAGTCTTTAATACCCATCTTTGTGTGCATGGTATGGAAGATATTATTGTACTCCAACACCATCTGTTCTCCCTCCTAATGCAGAGTTGTCCATCTCATGCACTGGTCATCGTAGTTTCCACAAGGGTAGTATTTATCCTTTAGGCATTGACAAAAGTATCCCAAGTGGGTTCTAGCCCAAAAATTGCAGACTCATTTCCTACATGTTTCTCACAGTAAGTTTTTCACTAATATATGACACGGGGAAAAGATTTAAGGAGTGCGAAGGTGATGTTTTCACTGTTGGAAAAATTTTGGAGAGAGAAAAAAGCCTCTAGCAGACTTCACCA
Source organism: Picea glauca (assembly GCA_000966675.3). Lineage (NCBI taxonomy): Eukaryota > Viridiplantae > Streptophyta > Pinopsida > Pinales > Pinaceae > Picea > Picea glauca. The sequence goes on along the minus strand of JZKD02S2112902.1, from coordinate 53,362 downwards.
TTTTTCTAAAGTGTCAACATCTATATGGCCTTGAATTAAAGGAATATCAAATTTAATGTGTACCTTGAAGGGTGTCGCACCTGAAAAGTGATTGCTGGTTGAAGGTTCCTCCATTGTTATTAGAGGTTGTTCAAGGTTCTAAGAGAAATTTTCCATCATCTCGTTCCTCTATTGCACGAGGCCTTCCTTGATCAATAGTTTGATAGGATATCCTACTCTTTCATCTCTCTTTTATTCTACGATGGGAGGTTCCTTAGGCTAGTGGGAGTGTTCTTCCCCAAGCTCAACTAGTTCAAGACCCAATTCCTAATAGCCTAACCTCGTTGGGGACATGGACAAAGAAACAACAAAGAGCATATCACTTTGATACCACTGATGTAGATTATGTTAAGAATGAAATGAAGGAAAATATATAGCAAATAAACACATGAAGATATTCTAAGAAACACGGTAATATATTTGAACTCATATTCTATTAATGAATGGAATATAAAATACTGTAAAATGCAAATCGCACAAACTAGCTAGAATGGTGGTAGATTATACCTAAAGAGATAGATGTGTCAACTACGTCCATTTGTAATAATATGAGTAAAAAGAGGCCAAACATGCCTTTTGACATAAAACATCAATTATAAAACCCTAAACATCCAAAACCCTAACCCCAGAAAATGAAACACCAAAAGGTTTGTGGGCCCCAATGTGGTTAGTTGATATTTCAACTTCCTAGGGATGTAAATTTTACATACGATCTCCATTTGGGGCTCTTTCTAACCCATCGAAAAGCTATAGCCAATAAGTACACATTATGAATGGCCTTTTATCTACCTTTAGAAACATATTGGGCATTGTAGCACCAAAAAAGCATTGTTTAGGACCTCAAAAAGACCCCGGAAGTTTGGGAACCGAAAAACTATAGAAAATTTTCCAAGATGTGGAACCATTTTGAATTATTTGAATAGGTGGGTGTCCACCAGTATCCACCTAGATCATAGATCTAGATGATGATTGTTTTGTGTGCATAGATGCATCCAAGGAAGGGTTTGGTGAATTCCTTACAAAAAATGGGCATGACATATGTTACGAGTCAAGAAATATTAAGGGGCATGAAATAAATTATGCTACCCATGACTTAGAGTTGGAAGCCATAGTTCACACCTTAAATTTGTGGAGGAATTATCTCATTGGTAGAAATTTTGAGTTGAATACAGATCATAGAGGTCTCAAACACTTGTTTGAGCAACCAACACTGAATACCAGATAAGCTAGATGGCTGGAATTTCTTGGAGATTATGATTTTGACATCAAACATATAAAGGGGAAAGATAATAAAGTGGTTGATGCACTTCGTATGAGGGTGTATGAAATTCATGCTACAACCATTAGCATGTATTGTTCAAATTTTAAAAGTATAATTTGTAGAATCATATCAACATTATGCACAAGTTACAGAAGGCTTGCAGTAAGAAAATATAATGCTCAAGTTTAAAGACTACAGATTGGAAGAGGAAAGAATCCTCTTATTTGGGGAAAAATTTTATGTACCTAAAACTCAATAATTGAGAAATATAGTGGTAAAAGAAATGCACAGTGTACTAGATGCTTGTCATCCAAGGTACCAGAGGACAATTTCACCAATAAGAAGCCAATATTTCTGGCTAGGAATGAAGAAGGATGTATCTGATTACATAGCCAGGTGCATGGAATGTTAGAAGGTGAATACTAAACACATGCATCCAGTATATTTTTACAGCCTTTTCCCATCCCTGAATGGAAATGGGAGGTAGTTACAATATATTTTATCACCAAGTTCCAAGAACAACAAGGTAGCATGATTCCATCATGGTAGTGCTAGATAAACTTACAAAGGTTGGACATTTTATACCGGTGAAAATGATTCACAAGGAAACCAACACCGCCGAAATTTATATGAAGGAAATTGTTAGGATACATGGTGTGTCAAAAGTAATAGTTTCAGATAAGATCCCAAATTCACTTCTAATTTTTGGAAAGGGTTGTTTAAGAGATTCAAGACACACACACAGTCTAGTGCCTTCAACAATCGTCTGGGCCCCAAATCACCAAAAAACATCATTTAGGGCCTCAAAACATCCCCAGAGTTTCAGACGCAAAAAACTACCTAAAAAATGCCAAGGTGGAAAAATCTGTTTTGAGCCAGTGTAATAGGTAGGTGGCCATCGCTATCCATCTGGATCAAATTCAAAGTGGGTGAGCATGTGTTTGTAAAATTAAAGGAAAAAGGGATCTCACTAAGATTGGGAAGTTGGCCAAAGTTGATAGTGATATACTGTGGGTCGTTTGAATTTCTAGAAAAGATAGGCTCAGTCACATACATGTTTTCATTGTCTACATCCATGATAATTTATAATGTGCTGCATGTGTCTTTATTGAATAAATATGTGCCTAATCCTAATCACATGATTGATTGAACTATGATCCAAGTGAAGCACAATATGGACTTTTGGGTGGAAGCAATGCAGATCATGTACCAGAAAGTCAAATTTATTAGGAACAAATACATCAGACTAGTAAAGGTCTAGTGGACCTGCTATGGTATTGAAAACACCACATGGGAGCACAAGGAGACCATGCAGGAAGAGTACACACAATTTTTTGTGAATTTTGAAAAGAATTGAATCACTACTACATATTGTAAAAATTCCGACGTTTTATTTGTGGTGTTATGGACAAAATTGTCCATATTGTCACAAAATAGAGGAAATTTATAAAAAAAATAAATCATGTTGCCCGATAATGTCGCTCTTGCCATGTTGACGTCTCTCTTGCCATGTTAACGTTGGTCTTGCCACGTTAACATCTCTCTTGCCATGTTTTCCACTGGAACGTCTCTCTTGCCACGTTTGTGAAGTTGTATGTCGCAATTGCCACGTTAACGTCGGTCTTGCCACGTTAACGTCGTTCTTGCCACGTTTTCCACTGGAACGTCTCTCTTGCCACATTTTCCACTGGAACGTCTCTCTTTCCATGTTTGTGAAGTTGTATGTCACAATTGTCACGTTAACTTCGGTCTTGCCAGGTTAACGTCGCTCTTGCCACATTTTCCATTGGAACGTCTCTCTTGCCACGTTTCTGAAGCTATATGTCACAATTTCCACGTTAACGTTGGTCTTGCCACGTTAACGTCTCTCTTGCCACGTTTTCCATTGGAACGTCTCTCTTGCCACGTTTGTGAAAATGTATGTCGCAATATCCATAGTGACATAATAGTGACATCCATAGTGACATAATAATAGTGAAATAATAGTGACATCCATAGTGACCTAATATCTTTTCAAACGAGAATTTGCAGCTTCTTACACAATTATCAATCCAACAACATGAATGCCTACTCACTTTGTGAATAGAACTATGCCCATAATTACATATTGAAAGTGTCTTCTTCTTTTCTAGTACAAAAGGTCCAATAAAATAGATTCCCCAATGATCAAAATTTTGCATTAGAGGAATAGGT
>JZKD02S2112902.1:33111-49859 GCA_000966675.3 Picea glauca | reverse complement strand
TTTTTTTAAATACATACAAGAAGGTCGCTATTGCGACATTTTGGAGTGTCGCTCCCATAGAAACCACGTCATAGATGATACCTCTTAACGTCTCTCTTCCCACGTTCTAGACGAGAACTTGCCACCTTCAAGACGTCGGTCTTGCCACATTCTAGATTTATCTATTGCCACATTTCAGACATCTAAAATGTCTCACTTGCCATGTTTGAAACGTCGGTCTTCCCACCTTTGAAGCGTCTCTCTTGCCACGTCTAAAACATCTCACTTGCCACGTTTGCAATGTCTCACTTGCCACGTTTGAAACGTCGATCTTGCCACATTTGCAACATCTCTCTTGCCACATTTGAAACGTAGGTCTTGCCATGTTTGCAACGTCTCTCTTGCCACGTTTGAAACGTCGGTCTTGCCACGTTTGAAACATCGGTCTTGCCACGTTTGCAACGTCTCTCTTGCCACATTTGAAACATCAGTCTTGCCACATTTGAAACGTCGGTCTTGCCACGTTTGCAACGTCTCTCTTGCCACGTTTGAAATGTTGCAATACAGACGAAAACTAGGTCGTCAGAAAAATGACGTCATGTGAAACGACGTTTGAGGGGGTCCGAGGTTTGTCGGTCTTCCGACAATAGAAAGTAGCAATTGCGTCAAACGCACCGTCGGAATTTGACCCAAATGCAGTAGTGAATGTACATTTACATATAAGTGTGCAAGGATCCATTTTAGTAGCTATATTTTATGGAGCCAAATATCAGAGACTTCATGTCCAATCTATGTTGGAGCCTTGAAGGGAAGTTGTACAACCTAAGGTATTTTGGTGCAGAGAAGGTGGTACACTTCCTTGGGTTGTGTAGGTTGCAAGGAAGGAGATATTATTGGTTGGAATTGCTACAAGAGTTGTGAACTTGAAAAAGTATCAAGTATTATGATGTAAAATTGTGTACATTTATATCGTCATGGTGTTATGCACCAAATTTGAAAATGAAAATTGTAAAGGGAGGGAAATGTAACATCCCTAGTTTTAATCCTCAGATTAGTGATATGTAATTTAAATACAATGTATGGAAGCAGACCTGACTATGTTATATGTAAACATTTTATATTGTAATAATAAAATAAAATGTAACACATGTTATAGATGGAAAAGGACGGGGTAATGGGGGATAAGTTTCCACAAGAGAGGGGAAGGTATAAAAGGGGATCCAAGAGGGAATTATTCATTTGTATTAATCCCAACCCACTTCCTGAAATTATTATTTGTGTATGAACCTTTTGTTTTCCTTTTGAGTGTTCCCAAAGCCAATGATTAAACACATGTAAGAGGGTTTGTGTGAAAAGTCACATCCCATAGTTATAAGAGCATGGGGGATGAGTGAAATCAACATTGGGGAATGTGAGATTCAATATGAATGGGAAAAAAGGGAAATTTGAAGGGGTGTGATAGAAAACTTTTACATCCAGTTTTTGGGTACATCAAGGGAATGCAGATTGTTGGAGCTTGAAGGAAACCATAGTTTGCATGTGTGGAATCTTGTTGGAGCAATAAATTCATGAAGAATCAATTTGTTAGGCCTATAGAGTAAGATTTTTTGTGAGAAACTACCCTACAATAGTGAAATTGTTGTTGTGAGTTATTCTCATTACAGATAACATTCCCAGAGTCCCCAACAAGAGAGATTCCTATCCAACCTATGATGGAGCCCTGGAGGGAAGTAGGAAATCTTGAAGGACTATGTGCAGTGAAGGGGGAAACCAATCCTTGGGTTGTGCAGGTTGAGGGGAAGAGAGCTATTGGATTGGGATGACTATAGAAAAATTAGTTTGTTTTGGGTAAAATTGGGTTGTGAGTGGACAATAGAGATAACCTCTATTGTGGAATCATATCCCCATATTGGGGGTGATTGTTTGTTGAAATTTAGAGTAGAAAACATATGGTTGGGAGGAATGCCCATCCCCTGCATCAGGTTGCACAATTGTTGATACAAGATAAGTGTTTTTATCTATGTTTAATGTTATTATTTATGGGATTTATTTTCATTGCATATACCTTGTTCTTGAGTAAATTATATGTTGCTGTGTATTGGTTGCATTCATAATGTTGTTAAATGCATGTAAATCCTCAATGCATTGCATTTAATTATGGGATTATTTGTTGTGTTCTTTCTCTTAGTTTTAAGCAGTTGTATATTGCTATGTGAATTTTAATTTAGTTGCAATCATGTTTTAAGAATGTTGTCAACTACTTGGGAATTTTTAGCATGCATGCATTTGATTTAATTGGTATCAAAACAAATTAAATTGTTGGATTTAGTAGTGGGGACACCACATGGCCCTTCATTCCAAATGCACATTCTCCACAATATTATGGAAATGGAAACAACATGTCTCATATGGATGGAAATCGTGTTTTCAATTTCTGAACCATCTTGCAATATATTAGAGATTCGTAGCTAGATAACTAACCATTCATTATTTTTTATTAAAACTCTATAAATTTTTATTAGATAATGAAGAAGAGCAACCCTATCTGAAGGTAAAAATGTTACTAAGAAAAATGAAATAAGTTACCAAATATATGTTTTTCAATTTGGTATTGACCATTGAATTCATATGCCCTCAACTACATTAAGTGTAGGCATGTTGTAGAGACTCAATACCATAACAAAATCTTAACACATACCATTTAATTTTACATATGGAAAAGCCATGTATATTATATGTAGTTTACCAAGGTTCTAACCCAAGGAGTCTCTATGTTATATGATGGAAAAAAAAAAAATATTATATGAAGTAATTCTAGATTTTGTTGCCTTCAAGCTTTGAATAATTAACAACTTCCTGATGTTGCAAAATCCATACAAACCCTTCAAACCCTATCTTTTTCCTACTTTGCATCTTCATAAGAGTGAACATGGATAGGCTGGTAATGAAGGATGGGCATTTTTTTATATAAGAAAGGGAGTAGGGAAGGAATAAGATTCATGGTCATGCAACACATTTGACATTTCTCCTTGTTGTATTTGATAGCTATAAACCATATGACCATGTTTGTAAATTCACTAACTAAATGTTTGTTTGATATAAAATCCTCAATTAAACAACCTTCATCAAAGTTAAGGTTTTCCCAACCTTATGGTGGAATTGGAGTGAGTCAAGTTCAAGTGTGGCTACACCCCTTAGTATGAGTTTGCCACTTGGAGATAGAGATATTTCCTCCTCATCATCATAATACATTGGAATTGAAAGAGGACACGAGTGGATATCTTTCTCTTGTTCTCCATTATGTACATAATTCTTGAATCAAATCTTCAAAAAATGTAGGGTCTCTCTTTCTCTTGGTCTCAATATTTATAGGTAGTTGTAAAATTAGATACTATACAAGTGTATCAACCCACACCACTTAATTATTCTTTTGACATTCTAAATAGTTATATTCACATGTTTCTTTATTAGAATTCACAAGCAACTCACCCTTCATTCAAATTTCCAATATTTTCAATGCATTGCAAGTAGTTAAGGCCCAGCTAATCTAGGGCCTACATGTTCCTCAAGATTATGATATTTAGTATACCATAAGGTATTTTCCCTTATGGAATTGTATACCCTAATGTGGTGGTTAAAGCACGGAGAGCTCTTCGAATGCGTTCGACAATGCAATCTAAAAACAATGTGATTTGGATTTGAATTTCAATATATTCCATTCAAAAACAAACATTTAACATAATATCCATACCTCAAAATCATTCAAAGTTATTGAAGTCAAGCTTGATATCGTTTAAATCTATGCAAAATCTATTAGATTGGTAAATGTGGAAAAGATGACCAGGGGATATTCTAATGGAGTCTCCCCCCATCATACATGATCATCCATTCTGCTATGTTCATGTATCCCTCTTGCATCGAGAACTAGAGGGGATTTATGTATTCGAGTCCTCTTATGGAATACATTTGCAATGTGTCAAAGCACGCAACATGGTGGTTATAGAGAAGCACCCACTTAAGAGAAAAGTCAAAATGTCAAACACTTTGCATTAAATATTCCATGTCATTCTCATTTTTGCACACATTAATGAAATTTGATTGTTATTAATATCATTCCATCATATAGAGGCAAAAGTGTTGTCAAGCGAGATCAAAGTTTAACAAAAAACACATCTACATTCACAAAATTATTATTTGGAATATATAGTTTTCATAAATCAAATTATGGATTGCAATTATATGTGAACTATACTGATTTTTTGTTCTTACTTTGCCTTGTCTACATTTATGTATGTAATTATTGTCTTTTTCACGCTTAAATATCTTGTCATCTCAAAATAAAGTTTGATTTTTCATCTCTATCATTTCTCTTTTATTTTTCTAGATTCATTGGTCCTCCAATGATTTTGTTTAGCAAATGCTTACCAAGCAAACTATATTTAAGATTACCCCACCAATATTTCAAGTGCATCATTGAGTTCTTAAATTTTTCATTTCACATCATTTTAATCCCCTGCAGAATTTTTAAAAACAACATTTTCACCTCTCCACCTTATAACGACATACTTTATGCACCTTCAAAAGAAATTGCTAATTATTAATAATTTAACATAAAATATAATAACACTTCTTCACTTAACTAAGCAACATGAATTTTCCTAATGGTTAAAGACGTATCTTTCTTCCTTAGAGGTCACAGGTTCAAGTCCAGTGGGGTAGGATAATTGTTTTAAGTCCATTGGATGTAGTTTGGGTGGTTGGGAAGAATGGTTATTACCCTCCCCACCCAAGTTCAATTTCTTGTAAAATACATGTGATTCCCTTAAATAGGTTTATATGATGCTCTTGTTGTTGAGCCCCCAATATTTTGAAAATGCTCGGCCTCCCCATGTTCTCTCGTGGATTTACGGGGGGTTTTTTGTGGATGTAACGAGTATCGGTCTTTGATGTCGTGAATCACATGTAAAAAAACAACACTTCTCCACTTAACTACTTAAACTAAAACCAATTATATATATAACTAATCAACTAAATTGATCGTTACATTAATGTACATTGTATCATTTATTTTTTTAATATTCACATGTAATGTTTAAATTTATCATAAAATAATTATGTTATTAATGACTTGTAACTTATTAGTTATCATTGAATATTTTTTTAAAGTGATATTATTATGTTCAACCTTACATAATAATTAATCAATTATAATATGACTATACTTATTTAATATTTACTTAATAATATTTAATGGAGCCCACAGAACAGATATAAATAATAAGCATTTAAGCCCAGTTTGGTTTCGTGTTGAATTTAATTATTATATTTCCTTTAGTAATGTAGTTGATACCATTCATTCATGTTGAATTTAATTATGATGATGATGATGATTAACATCAACTAAGACTGAATTGGTCTATTAAACCTTAAGAGGGTAACAGATTACTCGCAATTCTTTATAATTTTGTTTATGTGCTTGAAAAGAATTAAGAGAATATTTCCAAGATCACCATAGTTTTGTTGAGTTAAAAGGTTAGGAAGGTTGGTAGTGTGACAAATATTTTGAAATTGAGATCTAATCCGGGTATAGGCTGGATAATATAAGAGAAAGTATTTTTCATCTTCAACCTTCTTAGTGTCACAAAGGTGACACGCTCTTTCATCCCATGGCATTTTAGGAATTGACCAACACCCAGTTTGACTATGGAGTTCATGAGAATTTGTTCATATCTTAGCAATGCTTATTTTTTTCTATACACTTGTCAAAATAGAGAGATAATTCTAATCTTCTAGAATAGGGTCGATTACATCCTTGTAATACCTTAATATTTTTTTTCCTCTAATCTTTATCACACCACATTTTCTCCTTAAATTTGTATTTGATGATATTTTTAATAGTATCTTTTTTGGCAAAATGGTGTCTTCCATGATTCCCCAATAGCTTAGACAAGACTTGGCATTTTATGCCATTCTCGCTTGAGTCGAAGGTGCTTATGAGATTTTGAAGAATTTTAGGAAGCCTCTTGTCTTCCACATTGTTTAACTTGTTCTTATACATTAGGTATCTAGTCATAGTCATGCTCTCAATGGGGGAGAATCTTGCCTCTATGAGGAGGATGGGATAGGGTGTATTTACTTTAATTTTGAGATTATAGGTTATAAATTCTTTTGTATTTCCTATCTTTATCCATGATTCACGAGAGATACTACATCCCCAAAATTCACATCCATAAATACTAACATGCATAACAAGAGTCTCAAAGAGGATATTATTCTTATCCCATATCCAAAGATTAGTTGATTAACAATTTTTTTCAAGACCATAATAATATTTCCATCCCCCAATAATCCTTTGATCGATTCTATAATTCGAGTTGAGCTTGTGGTGATATAAATTCTAAGATATTTGTATGAAGTCACTTCCTCCAAGTAGTTTTGTCATACATGAAGGTATCATAAGTGATCTTATTCGATTTAATGATCATGAACTTAGTATTGTCAGTATTGACAGTCGTACCCATACTGAAGAAAAAATCCTTGAGGACTCTTAGTTGGTTTTCAATATCATGGGAACTCCTTCCCATAATAATGATATTATCATCATAAAGAAGAATATTTATGACTATATCAGTGAGAGTAGGTCGACACAATCTGCTTCTTCCAAGCAATATTCTAACTTGTCAACGTATATGCCAAAAATGGTAGGGGACAAGGGACAACCTTGCTTGACTCCAATATTGCAATTAATCTCTTTCGACCATCCCTCGGTATTCTTAAAATTGGAAATAATGTTCCCATACAACCTTATTGCAGTATCCCTCAACTTGAAAGGAACTTTTATCTCTTCCAAACTATTCCAAAGATTTTTCCTGGGAACCATGTCAAAAGCTCTTCTAAAGTCAACAAAACAACAAAAAATATTGGTTTAAGTATTGCATAACTCCTCTGCAATGATCCTAAAGGTAACAAGATGGTCCACAGTTGAACGATATCTCCTAAACCTAGCCTGGCCTTTATCTCTTTAACCGTGACTTTCTAGCCAAAGGCTAATCTCATTTTCCAAAATAATTCCATAAATCTTCGCTAAAATCGGGCTAATCATAATGGTCATGTAATTAGAGGGAATGTTTATGTCCTTATTTTTAAAATAGGAACAATGAGGCTTTGCATCTAGGGTTTAAAGAATCCCTGATTAACTGCTAAATTGAAGAGCTTGTGTATGTGAGGGATGAGGATAAACCCTCTAATTTTAAAAATTGCATCTTTGTATCTGTTAGAGCCATATATTTCATTAATATAAAATGGTGATTGAATATTTCTCTTTCAGTGATTTTAGATTGTAAATAATATTACATTTTGTAAATGATTTCCAAAAGAAAAAAGATAAAAAATAATGAAAATGAAAAGAGGGTAGAATAGAAAAGAAAAGAAAAAAGGAAAAAAATAAATGAAAAGAAAAATAAGTTTGAATCATACAATCTATTCATAATCAAACATTTTTTTTTAAATTGTTGTTGTTAGGTTAGAAAATATTTTTTAGCCAAACTATTTAGTCTTGGCTAAAATAGTTAGGTAGAGGAATAAATTAATCCAATTGTTTAAGTTGGATTAATGAGTTAGATGTATAGGATGGAAGATAGTCCCTTTAGAAAAATTGAATAGGGTCTGCACATTAAAATGCACCCTAAGTTGAAAAAAATAAGTCAGTTTAGCATAGCAAAAATAAATAAGAATGCAAATATTTCAAAAAGCAAACATTTTTCTTTATGTCACATGTTTTTTTATCCAACATTGACAAGACATTTTGTCTTGTAGTGCATAATTTCTATCCAATTCTCCCCCAATGGCATCATTCTTTTCTTGATCGACAGCTCTCACTTGCTTCCCCCCCCCCTGACCTACCTACCTTTATCGACAGATTTGTGCTCTGAAAAGTGGTTTTCCCTGCTTTGGCCCCACATAACATGGCATTCCCTCAGTGTTGTGCACCCCCCGCTCCTATTACTACATACCGTTGACCCCCAACTCTAAAAATCACCTAACCAAATCCTAATACTGCTCACTTTCCTCACTGCTACTCCCCCTCTCCATACTCAACACTTTCCCCACCTCCTATCTGTTAGTGAATTAATTATCTCCCCATGATCGTTAGTTGTCTCGTAACGGTCCTACGACCTAACATATATCCCTGTGCATATAAAAACCCTCATTTTCACCCTGTTACATTGTTTACTAACTAAGAACCCATGAAGACTGTGTCGAGATAGCTATCAGACTACCACTGCCATCTCTTACCTTCAACACATGAGCTATTTTCCCGATAAGTCAGTGTTGCCAACTCATTCTACTATTAATTTGTCAATTTTGGCTCCCAAAGGCAAGTCTATTGACACCTCTGAAAACACAATGATTCCCCCTCCAATAAACCTAGACCATATTCCTCTAGCAAACATAGACTACAAAGTTGCAGAGCCGAAGTGAAAATTTGATTTTTTTGAATTACACTGCTGGCTAAAGGATTTTTTCCTTTACCAGAGTGACAAAATTGGACTCTAGGAATCCAATTTTCCCCTTTACATGTTTTCCCAAACCTATCCTTTCCCTGAATTCATCCTTAAATGCCAAGCTAGCTATTTTCCAAGCCAAAGAGACATTTCCTCTCCCACTTATGAGATTTTGTTTACAATTACTCCTGAGACCATTGACCAAATACTATAGATCCCTCAAAATGAATCCACCACCCCTTTCTCTGTCAAATTCCTAAATGAATTATATCAGAAATTGACCTTTCCCCAGAGAGCCCAATTTTTTTAGATTTGCCTCCCTGAAGATGCCCAACTGCCTAAGAAAAATCCACCATACCCCTCTTCTATTTTCCCCAAAAACGATAACCATATTATATCCATTTCTCATGTCCGTTAGGTTATTATTATGATGAATGGGTAGATGAACCTATTTTAGGTTTTCTATCCATTTTCTCTACAGAAGAAAAAGTTTCTATCAAGTTCAATTTCAGTCAATTCTTGGTTGAAAGAATTCATGAACAATTTATTAAGTTTCCAACTAAAGGGATGTTCAAATATTCTTCAATTATGGTTTATATGTTCATATTCTATCAAGAAGACATGTTTCCTTTCGCACTCCAGAAGCTAAATGAACAAGGAATCCCACAGTCAGTCATATTTTGGACTTCAATGGTGAGAAAGAACTCAGCAGAGTACAGTTCCAAAGATTTCATTGATCAGTTCATCTATCCAACTACTTGTTTGAGGAGCAACAGTACAGAACCTAGGATTAGTGAAGAAATTTAGAAGGTTTTACATCTAACTGATCAAGCCAAGACATGTGATTGGTATTTATACCATAATTATACAGAAATAAGGGTGTATGGATGTGATTTGCCACCATACAAGTTGCCTAAATACCTCCTAATGAGGATTTTTTCATTTGGAGTACATAAGGAAGATGATAAATTTAGATGAAATTCATTTTGTAGCATCTAAGAAGAACTATCAATTCAGAATCAAAACTCATATTGGACCATTTATTTGCAACATCAGAGAACCAGGTGAAGAAGCAGACATCCTCTTAAAAAAATGAATTTTCCTCTAAACTTCACTTGGTCATATGACCCATTTGGCATCATTTATGAGTTGAGGACAAAATAGAATACCACTCCCTATGTTCATACACAAAGGCCAGATCTTGAAAAATACATGAACCAGGCTGAGTGGGAAGAGAACACCTTGCAAGAAGAAAAAGACCAGCCTTTTTCTATGACCACTTCACATACCATCACACCTCAGAGGAAAGTAGAGAAGATCTCAAGGAATGAAGACTCTCCTTTATTCACAAAGCTCTCAACAGATGATTTTCAAGTATATAGGAAGAGGACTAAAACCATTCACACAACAGGTTTTGTAGTCTACAATAGTTTTGGACGGACCACACTCTTCAACAGAGTCAAACAATTTGTTTATAGGATCTCCATCATCACCAGCTTCACAAAGAAATCCAAAAACACCTCTAACTATTGAATCAATTCATGGAGAAAAGGAGTCAAATATTTTTGAAAAGTATAAGGAAATTAAGCAAAGGAATGAACTTCTCAACAACAATACTTATACTCAATTTTGGAAACAAACTTCTACTTCTCAGCACAAAATTTTGTCAACCTTTGACACAAAGAAGGGGAGAATGCAAATAAAATTATTACAGGGATAGGCCCCATATCCAAAGAGATCATTTGATTACAAGAATAATTCATTTGAATTTGATATAAAGGATGTCCATCCTATTGATCAGATGGATACGCACATACATACATGGGAGATGATATTTTCAACCCTAACAAACACCTTAATGACAACTTCCAAATTACAGGCATCACTAACTAATATCCAGTCCCAATTAAATATTGAAAATATATCTTCTCTGGCCAAGGATAATAACATGAAATCCTTAGAAGAATTAGTTCTCAAGATTGGATATGACCCAGCTAATGTCAAAGCAGTAGAAGAATTGATAAAGAAGAAGAATGTTGATATAGCATCACTCGGGAAACAGTTGAAACTTCCAGCAACAGAGGATTCAAAAACTAAAGAATTAGATGAGACAGAAAGCTAAAAAGAAGAAATTCTCAAATTGATTATGGAGAAAAATGCACAAATTAGGGAAATGGAAGAAGAGATGGACAAGAAGATCAAGGAAAAAGAGAAGAATGCACAGTTGGCCATGGTTCCACTAGATGCAGTGCCCCTGATAGGGATAAGAACAACAAAATTTTCTACATCAACATCATCCCTAGCAAAAATTTCAGATGCCTTAGATAAATTGGTAAAATCTATGGAAGACATGTCCATACAAGGAGCAGAAATTAAAAATTTACAGCAAGAGGTAAAGTCATTACAGGAACAGAAAGAAAGGGTCAAGAATTGTCATTAGAAAGAGATACATAAATCTCATATGCTCAGCCAACGACTAAAATAGTTAGGAAAAGAAACAACGATGGAAAATACCATAGCCCAAGCTAAGGAAAATATATGGATAGAAATAAATAAATCCATGATAGATATTTGGCCCTATATACAGATCATATTTGAGCAGCATGAATTAATTCATAAAGCTAGAGGATCCATTGAAATCATTAAGGAATAATTGGGAGAAAACCCAATAGAAGCCACATATCTAATCATGTTTCTAAACTCTAAAAACAAACAGGAGTTAGAGAAGATGGAGATAGAAGACAAAATTGAAACTATCCTGGAAAACAAAAAATTTATGACTAAGAAAGGCCTCGTGTTGCAATTGGAATAAAAATCTCAGGTTATGGACATAGGTGTGAAGAGGTTCTTCAACAAGTTTGAGGTGTTAAACAAGAAAGGACTACATGGTTTGTTAGTGTTAAATGACAAGTTAATCACCTTGCTTGATTATAACCAGAAATTAAAGACACTAGAAAAAGACAATTTGAAATTTGAAATAATACAAGGAAGCATCACTGGGAAATCATTGTTGGAAGGACTACAGTTTGATTTGAACATCGAGCATGAAATCAAAGAAAAATTCATCACCAAACCCACTTTTGCTAAATACACAGAGATGGATGAAATTTACAGAAAATTACTCAAAATATCAATCCCAAGTAAAATGACATGGGACAAACTGTGTGAATTGCGTGAGCAAAGAGGAGTTCTATTTTTCAGCAGCAAGGGCCAACAGCTAAGTAGAAGTCAAAGGGACAGATCATCAACAACTTCCATGAAATCAGCACCAAAAATCTGAGTAGATCTAAAGATTCCTATATTTTTGTAATTAGAGATACAATTAGTTTAGATATCCCTAAAATATATCCTGATCATTTATGACAAGATATTTTGTAAATAAATGTATAAATACTTCTCCTTTCAAAGTATTGAGGGTTGATTTTTTCATTCAATAAATCTACTTTGTATCATTCAAGAGGATCGACCAGTAATAAAAAAAGAAGTCTTTTCACAAGATTCTCGTGTCAGACTATTGATGAAGTGCATCTTTCTAAGTTCATGTTTTCTTTCTCTGTTTTCATTCTTATATGTTTCTAATTCTAATTATTCAAAGGAAGGTTAAAGAAGAGAATTTATTTCAATATACTTTGTTTCTGTCTTTAAATGATTTTTTATGTTTTCAACTGAAATAAAGTAAAATAATTCTTAATTGCTCTTTTACCCGATGGAATTCCTCTCATTTCTTCCCATTCACTTCATCTAAATTTACTAGATCCAAATAGTTTAACTATCTTTCCCTGTGAAGAAACTTTATAAAAAGTTGAAACATATCCCTATATTAAGAGATAGACCCCATAGCCCAATGGTAATATAAGCATTCAATCAGCCAAATATTTCAAACAAATAAACAAATATTGAACATTCATAAATAGCCTAATATTTTAATCTAAGCAAATCTAAATCTTACAGAGAGATCCCTCTCTGAAGATGGCAAGTCTAGATCTCAGTTTCCAAAGTGGTTTTGTGGTTACCTCTGTCCTTTCTTCTACAACCTCTAGAAATTATAGAGTGACAATAGTATCCTTCAATGTCCTTATCTTTCTAATTTGCAAGCCACTTAACCCTGAACCCTATGTCATCCAAAGAAAAAAATACATCCTCTATAGGGACAATAGGAATGGTTTCCATGACATTAGGGAACTCATAAATAATTTTAAGGTAGGAATTCCAGTTCCTTAAGAGAATCATATTATTTTCTTTAGTATTGTGGATTGGAATTTGCCTCCAAAACTTCTTAGGATCCATCTTAGATAGTTGTGAAAGCTTCTCTTGTATTTTGTTGATATAGTACCTTTTTTTCCTTTTAATTAGGGATTGGTGCGTATTGATCTTATCGATTTTTAAGGATTCATTAGAAGCATCCCTACTGGATTTCCTAGAAATTTTACATTCTTTATCATACCAAGGGTTGTTCATTCAATCATTCATTTTATAGGAAACCTCAAAAGAGAACTTGTCAATAGAAGTGGAAAGGGTAGTTGTAAAATTATGATAGAGGTTTTCAATGTTGTCCTTATAAGTTAGAAGATTTAATTAACTATTTAAATATTTTAAGAAAAGGTCAACTTTACTTTTTTCAAAGAACAATTTACTTTGATTATCAAAATTATTTTCAATGGTGCTCTTGTGCATGGAAAAGTTTAGATTTGGGGTTAAAGGTATACGATCAAAGTCAGGTTCATGGTCATTTAAAAGGTCAAAAGTTACTATTTGGTTGGAAACGGGGATATCATATTTCACATAATCTACGACACTACTACCTAGCCCATGAATACAAGTCATGTGGTTGGAGTTTGGCCACTTCATTAATCCACTGTAAATTATTATGTCTTGAGAGTTGTATAGATTGACTAACTCAGTACCAAAAAAATTCTCAATTAGGTCTTGAGAGCTTCTTTTTTAGATATTATCCAAAACAAGGTCCTCATCTAGCCATAAAGGATTATGGTTGGAATCATTTTTTAAAATCGTATCTTGTTTAGTTGCATTCCTAGCGTTAAAGTCTCCTAGCATGAGGATATTACATCATTTTTCAAACTATAAACATATTGTTATAAATTATTATAGGGACAATTTCTATCTAGATTGTTTTTCTTATAAAAAGTAGAATTAATAGGTGCAAAATAGAAAATTTTGATATACATCTTCTTAGCATTGATCTCTGAAAGTTATATCCAAATGTATTGATTAAGAGGGTCAATTTTATGAAGTTGAATGTGAGGAGAAATTTTCTTTCTATTATAACAATCTATGCCGCATATCCCTCTATGGTGGAACTTTTTTTTCCATTATGACCACAAAAAAAATCCTTCTATGTTAGGGACCTTAGACTCTTCATGCTCCCAAGTTTCAACTAGAAAAATAATATCAATACCACCCAGGATCCAACTTATCATAGGAATTTGCACCATGGAAAGTTGTTACAGGTGAATCCTCCTGCAGACAAGCGGATTCCCTTTTGGTCTCTAGACTCCTAAGTCCAAGGCAGAAAAGTGCTTAACATGGACACTGACATCCTTTTTAGATCTAATTAAACCAATACACAAAAAGGAAGAAAAGGGATATGTACCTTGTTAACAACATTTGTCCTTGCAAATTCCAAGCTGAGCTCCAATCCTGAGCTCCTCGATAGGTCCTGTAAAACAAGGAAAGGTACAAAGAACTTCCAATTCTATTGAGATTAGCTCAAACATAGATCTATCTACTGAAGACAAATTTATGTGGAACAAACATAAATTTGAAAGAAACAAGCCAATAATTGATTATTAATGAGAACAAGTAAAATTTTCTTACAATCCTTTGATGGAGGTGCAATAGGCTCTTCTAGCTCTCCTTGTCCAACCCCTTTTCTCAAGTAATCTACATTGATTATGCTTTGATAAAATCTCACTTATGGGATCATAAGTCTGGGGTAATTCTCAATATCCAGATCCTTTTTACCATGAAGAGGCCTCCTTATATAGGCTTGGAGAGGCCTAACCACTTGAGAGATATTTGGGGTAAGTTGAGGATTCCTATCCTTTAGTTGTGGATCTACCCTAATATCATGCCTTGACCCAAGATTTGAACCCAACTACCTTCAGATATTGAGGGGATTGTCCCCTGATTTCCTCCAACAAACCAAATTTCGCCCAAAAAAGGGTAGCAAGGGGCATAGAGTTCTGGAACACTCCTCTATAAGGGAGTGCAGAGCCCCAGTGCTCCCTGTCAGTAGGTAAGGGAGCGCTCCCTCCAAAAATTGATGTTTTAGTGGCTTTTTCAGTGGCACAAGGTTTGTACTCTTCTGCCAATTGATTTTCCTTCTTCAAAATTAATCTTTGAAGTGTCTTAGTGTCCTTATGATGTCGTTAGAGAGACGACATAGGAAGTATGATGTTTGTGACACTTGAAACACTTGCGACCAATATGAGACACTTGCAATATTTGTAACGACGACACTAGTCATCATTGCAATGAGTGATTTTGATGTGTAACAAATTGCCCCCCAAAGTGCGAAGTTAGAAGATGATGATGACTGGAGTACTTTGTAGACTTTTTCGAGAAAGGGTATGGATGCAGAGAGGATGGAAAAACAACTACACACAACCATCAAACAAATATTATGACATGTTTCAAACCTAAGGCAGACATACCTATGCTTGAGTGATAAAGACTTTTTAGGTATGGCCGCCATAAAATACACTGCGGATCCATAATTATATTGATAAAAGGTATAGCCACTGAAGATACAATGTGGATATTATACTCCTATGACCTGAAATGATCATAGCCAGGAAGAATACACAGTGGATCTATGACATGACAAGACATAGACATGACCAATACAAAGTGGATCTATGTTACAGTATGTGTGTCATAGTTCAAAAGAACTCCTTCGCAACCTAGGAAAAGTATATATAAGAGTGATAACTCAAACCAGGTTCTTCTTACCGATATTGATGTAGTACGAATCTAACCATGTGAATAAATGTCCAGATTTCAAGCATGGTAGAAACCACTTGATTACTAGTCAAAGAGGTGACACTACTACATATTGTAAAAATTCCGATGTTTTATTTGCGGTGTTATCGACAAAATTGTCCATATTGTCGCAAAATAGAGGAAATTTATAAAAAAAAAAAATCATGTTGCCCGATAACGTCGGTCTTCCCATGTTGACATCTCTCTTGCCACGTTAACATCACTATTGCCACATTAACGTCGCTCTTGCCACGTTTTCCACTGGAACGTCTCTCTTGCCACGTTTTCCACTGGAACGTCTCTCTTGCCACGTTTGTGAAGATGTATGTTGCAATTGCCACGTTAACGTTGGTCTTGCCACGTTAACGTCTCTCTTGCCACATTTTCCACTGGAACGTCTCTCTTTCCACGTTTTTGAATATGTATGTCACAATTGCGACGTTTTGGAAACTAGGTTTTCCCCTCCAACAATCACCTTAGTATGTTCATCAAGTCAAAATACCAACAGTCACTTAAGAATTTTTTACGTCGGAATTACGACGTTACAAAATCTATAAATATGTTGCATATGACGGATGTTGTGACAAGTTTGCTATAATAAAGATGCTTCAAAAAGGGTTTGCGGGTCTTCTCGGCGAACAAAAAATAGATATTTGTTTCAGTATAAGTCTGTGGGTAAGAATGTCAGAAAACATTAGAGTTGAATGGGTTAAGTGTCATTCAGCATGCCATATTCAAAATCTTAGTTCTTGATCTTGTTTGCATCATAACTTTTCACCATAATATTGATCATTTCTCATTTAAATATTTCACAAAGCATGCTCTTCTCTAGTCTCTCCAATTCTTCTAGTCATTTTTAAAAATATTTTGTTGTCTATATCCTCTATGTTACTTCTATTTACAATGATAACACCTAGTTTTCTATTGACATTATTGCTTATTTGTCAAAGGTTTTTACATTTATCATTTCTTCCATGTTGTCCTATATTCTGAGAGAATAACATCAAGTCAATTATTGTAGTCTAATCTCTTCAAGTCACATATTTTGTGAGTATGGATGCAAATACCTTGTTCATACTCTTTGTTAGGACATTTTCGCTAGGGTAGTGTGGAATAATCTTCTAATCAACAACCTTAAATATCCGATGAACCATTTATAAGTGTTTGCAAAGAAGTGGGCCCCTGGATCAAAAGATGTATGTACCAGACATCCATAGTGACATAATATCTTTTCAAATGAGAATTTGTAGCTTCTTACACAAT